>DWLS01000639.1:0-27978 GCA_018246255.1 Pachliopta kotzebuea
TTTTTTTAGTACCCACTCAAAAAATGGCAAGGATGCTCTATAGCAGTGCATCAGCCATGAGAAAGTTTCAAAGAAAAGCCGAATGTATGGGAATAGATACGCATGCTTTGGAGTTCCAGGATGCGCAGGTAACTATCTTAAAATATTAAAAATTTTCACTTTTCTTATTAATATTTTTTATTTACTGGTAGAATCTCTGTTACTGATAGAATACTAAATGAGGTCTTAAAGCGATAACTAAACGACGCTGTTTTTGTAAATTTAACTAGCGCCACTTTAATACCATACAATAACCATTAGTTAAACTTTATGAAAATGAACTTACGATTTTTGTAAATTTTGATTCTAATAAATGACAATTTGTTTACACAGATGGCAGCTTTAAAAGACGTTTCTCGCCGATGGCATGTACCACCAGCGTTTTCTGTGGAGTTTGTTGGATATTATTTAGAAAGAAACACACGCGTTACATCATTACGTAGGTCCCTTGAGCGACTTACTAAAGAAAATGAAAAGTTATTAGGTGATGACGATAAACTTAGAAGTGACTATGATGAGGTATGGTTAAATCTTTGAATTAATTTACAATCGAGTCAAGATTTATTCATAAGTTAAAATATTTCCTCTTCAAATGGGAGACGTGTTATTGTCATATAAAAAAGTTTTAAGTTTGAATATAACAGATTAATTTTAATAATACTGTACCCAAACGTGAAGGTATCTGTTTTTTTTCAAATACTTATTCATATAAGTAGATGAGAAAGCGGATACCAGCGAACTTCACAATATTGTTAGTCCACTTTAAAAAGTCCTTTCTAGCATATGTAAAAATGTTAATATAAATAAATAATTAAAGTCTACCTACTAAAGCTGCACGTTTTAATTCAGGCGGCTAAAGAGAATACGGTTGCGTTAGCGGAATTAGCATCAACTCAGCAAGCGTTAAAAAAGATCTATGATGCAATTATCTTGATTTCTCCTAAGAAGATCATTCCACCCGTAATGGAGGAAAAACCATTACTTCCGCCCATTCTCCCACGATCTACGCCAAAAGTCACCCCGCAGCAATTACAGAAACGGTATGCCTTTATTAATTATTTATGAATTAAAAAAAATCTTTTATAAAACGCTGGTTAAGTGCACTTTGGCAGATGTCACATTTCTACAAAAGCTGTTGCTCTAGGAATATTTCAGTGTTCTTGCAATGTTTTTCTTGAACGAAAACACGAAATAAGTGGCGATCGAAACCACGCCTCTTCGAGGTGTACAGCGAGTTCACATTTAACATACACGGCTTCCTTATTTTATTTTTTCCTTATTACTTCATAATATTTTAAAAGTACTTCTTTTTTGTGTTTGTTACTACATTAATTAGTTTTCGAAATTAATATAAGAAAGAAAAAAAATTTTTTCTGCATGATACAATTATACTTAACATTTGGCATGTCCGTGTACTTTGCGCTGAAGTTTCTCTGGATTCCGAATTCATGTACCCTGACTTCTTTGAAGCTGTAAAAATAGTCTATACTAACTATAAATTACTACTAAGAATAACAACACTAACTTTATCCGGAAAAATGGTTGTTTAAAATATAAAAGTCATTTCCCGCATGCCTAGTGTTAATATTGTAGCAGTATGAGTCCCACTTATTCAAATACTACTCAATATTGTCACAGTGTTTAAAAGAAATGGCGTATAGAGAAATATATAATATACTTATTTGATAAAGACCGCAATATGCTTTTTTATGGGTTCTTGCTAAGTACTGAGTAGGCTTATTATGGCGACAAAGTCGTGTACTTTATGTTGGAACGGCCACAGGTCAATGTCTGTTCCCACCGCTGCTGCACTTAAGATGGGCGTTGGTTTTCCTCTTAGCGACAATCCGGACGCTCGCCAAGGAAAAGTTTTGTCAACATCACTGGAAGGTCAGTGTAGTACCAATTGAAATTGTAATTTTGCCTTTATTGTTATATAAGTATTTTGTATATAACCTTATTATTTAACCAGTACAACAATTTCAAGAAGGGATGTTTTACAGAAATCGGTTATATAATAGTATAAGTTTTTTCATTAATGAGACTGTTCAAGTGTGGGTTGGTGGATGTCAAATGTCCATAAAAGCCGTTGTTCTAGGAACATGACGGTTTTCTCTCGGTGTTTTCCCTGAATTCGGTTTAACACTTCTCTGAGACGTACGACCCTCTTAGTTGTCATGGTTTCACTTACTATCATCATCTGAATACGGGTTAAGATGAATTAAAACCATTTGTGAAAAGTTTCATTAAAAAGATGGGTATTATATTTGACTTAAAAACATTGTAAATTTTGACTTTTCTACTTGTCAGCGACAAGTGGTGCGTTGGCGGCGCGAGAGTGTGCTGCGTGCGGCCGCAGCAGTGAGCGTCACCTGATGGCGGCATGCGACACTTGTCGACAACATTACCATTTGCATTGCCTCAAGCCACCGTTGCAACGCCCCCCTAAAAAGAGCAAGCTATATGGATGGTAAGATTATGTGACTTTGCGATAAGTGTCGTGCTAACTTTTAATACTTATTCCAAGTATAATTTCAATAGACTTAATATGAAGTTTAATGGTGGAGCAGCTACTTGACTCCCTAGGTAGGTACTACTTGTTCCTGTTCTCAAAGATTAGTATTCAAACACTTCTCTGTTTCGGTTTAAAGGGCGTTGTGAGAAACTTTATATCATTTGTCATAAGACGTCAAGCACGATGTAATAGTGTATTTTATCATACATAGCGCAACTTTTTATTGGAAAGGAGTATGTATAGTTTACCATCCAGATAAATGCTCTGCCATATAAATTTCTTTCATTGCTTTGTCGAATAAAAAAATAGCTTATCCAAAAATAATATCCTTTTTTAGGCAATGCTCTGAATGTGATAAAACTTCGGATTCTGAACCGGAAGTATTAGAAAAGAAGGTGCCCCGTCGTTCACGTATTCGGTACAGTAAAGACGGAGCAATAATCTCAGAGCCGCTAAGCC
Organism: Pachliopta kotzebuea; assembly: GCA_018246255.1. Taxonomy (NCBI): domain Eukaryota; kingdom Metazoa; phylum Arthropoda; class Insecta; order Lepidoptera; family Papilionidae; genus Pachliopta; species Pachliopta kotzebuea. The sequence goes on from DWLS01000639.1 coordinate 3,014, forward strand.
CCGGTTCTGCTGCTAACTCTCCTCCTTCGAAGCGGATCGACAGAAATCACAAAACGGACAAGTTAAAATTAAATGGTATAGCTATCGGCGAAAATATTTCTCCAATAAAAGTTACAATCAAACCGTTTGATTTTAGCAGCGATGGCAATGAAACTACGGATATTAAATTAAAGAAAAAGACAAAGTCTTCGAAACAAAGAGATCATACAACATTATCTGGTGGTGAGGAACATCCATCTAAGAAGTTACATAAGCGAAGTTTTACTTCGCCAACACTAACTAATACTCCTCTCATGTCGATAACTCCTATAGTCGCTGATAGCCCTAACGATTCTCACAACGAGAACTCAAATGCTTCACTTACTTTAGGAAGAAAGGATGAGGGCTATTTACCACAGAATTTATCTTTCTCTGCTCTCCTAAGTGATGCGAAACAAAGGGATGCGAAAGCAATAGAGAGCTCCATTGAAAGTACACTAGCTAATCTTTCGTCCGATATAGCAACGTACAAAGCTAACAGAAAACGAAGGAAAGAAAAGCATAGATCAAGATACTCGCCGGATTTAATGAGATCTCCGTCTAAATCTCATAAGCATAAAAGAAAAAAGAAAACTCAGAGTATGGAAAATCCGGAACCGCCTCATCCAAGAATAACAATCAAGGTATGCATAGAAAAATTAAGAAATTTGTTTTAAAGTTAAAATAATGTTCAATAATATTTTGAGAAACGTTCAATACTATACACATTTTGTAGCATCAAACTTGCCCTCTGTACTAAAAGAGTTATGTGAGCTCTTCGGTGCATATAACAACTCCATTTTTTAAATAATATTGAATTTATGACAAAGTATCCAATGTAGTAATTACTTTCGATATACATCGCGCTGTTACTAACCGATCCTACATTTATAATAATGTTCTTGTATAATTATGATTAACACTATTATATGACAGTAAACCTTGATATTGATTTACTTCCGAAGCCATTTTGTTAAACTCCTGTATTCTATTGTAAATTATTTTATAACGCAAGTAAAATGCCCTTGAAACCGGAATATGTTAAATTTTTTAAAAATTTCTGATGTTATCAATTAAAATATAAACCACAGCCTTGTTCTGCAGAAACCGGAATTTACCTCTAATAAAATAAATAGACATATACATATTATTATTATTTGTCCTAAGTTTATATGACATGTAATAAAACATAACAAAAACACTGAATCTCTTTGAATGACTCCAGATTAAACCAATACCAAAACCTGATGGTTCGTTGGATACGCAGATGTTCTATGTGCCAACTGACAGTAATGATGGTCCTCCTCCTATTGTTATGAAGAAGCTATCAAAGGTTAGTTGCTCTTGTGATTTGTGAACTTGTTTAAATTAAGTTACATCTTTGTTTTCATAGTGAATATTACTTATTGAACACCATAATTAAAAATTTATTACAATATAATAATATGTATAAATTATTAATGCATTGTTATTTAATATCTCAATGGTGTACAGCAAGTTACGCAGACAACACCACAGTCGCTAGAACAAGAGGTTGCCGAATCTCAACCTGAATCACAATCAACAGCTGAAGCACTCGTTACGCCTGTTGTAAGTAAAATCTCTCGTGCGTAATTTAGTACTTCGACGTTATGTTACCTTACCTCTTCCTCCGTCCCTAAATCCTCTTCCCTCTTTTCTCTCCTCTCCCTTATATCATATAATTTATATATATATACTTTCAGCTCGCGGAGTCCGGATCCGCGAGCTCACGGTCCGATAAAGCTTTCGCGGCCATAATAGTGGCCGAAAGCATCGACATCATTCGAAAAAAAAAAAAAATTATGTTACCTAACTATTAAACCCAGTAATTTAGAATTTTTATGTATGTGGTGTATTTATTATATTCATCTTGGTATCGGATGGTACTAAATTTAATAAATCCAGTGTATATATTATCTGTATAAAACTACACTGAATACTAGTTATTTTATTAATTTTACTTACTTTTATGTAAAAATAACTTTAACTTGTATTTTAGGTTTATATAATTATTTTTTAAGGTGACCATTGTTTCACTTTATGTATGTCATTTTTTAACATTCTTTTGTTTATTCCGGTACTAAATATCATTTGTTCTACTATTTTTGTACCTCTATATTTTGTTCCATAATGTGTACTTTTACATGATTGTGTACTTAATTTAAAATAATATACTATTTTAATATAATTTATTTGGTAAATTACCAAACAAATGGTATTGACTATACAATATAAAGTTACAACAATTTTTTACGAGGCATTTATATTATGTATTATATTGTGATGCAATAACAAAAAATGTTTAATGCAAGCAATCTGTAACGGAGGAGAAAAAGGACACTACGATTGAGCCACTTTCTACGAAACCAAAGGTAAATAAATTGGGTTATATGGATTTCGTTTAGATCTTTGAAGTGAGTAATAGTACAAAATTAAGTTAAGTTCCATATATAGAAGTTCGTCCGCTTTTATATACTTTACCCTGAACAAAGCATGATTGACTATTTAAGCTTTAACATATATTGATAACCAGCGTTACTAATTATACTTGCTGTTACTTTAGAGAATATATAACGTTTGAAGCGTGGGAAATTGCTATTGTCCTGAACATGGTAGATGTCCTGATATTTATACGTCTTAAAACGGAATATTTAATACATAGAAATTTCCATGGAAATAATATTTATTTTGTTTGGTAAATAAATTAATATGATAGTATGGAAAACAATTAACAACGTAATTTTTTTCATGAAAAAACAAATATTCAGGAATAATTTATATAATAAAAAGCATGCATAGTTTTAGAGCTAAACTATCTTTCCTTTGGAGGGGGCATCGCAAGATCGATTGCCCATCAGGCTGATGATGGTCACATGTATCATTAAAAGCTTGAGATTTATATGTACAGACTGATACATGACTTTATTTATTGTAAATTTTAAAAAATTCATAATAAATTGTAAAAATACAGGTTTTGTTTGTATATTATGTGTATATTAATTTGTAGTATGTGCACACAGAGGTCGCGCGAGGTGCGCGCGCGGCGCAGCGGTGGCGCAGAGAATGCGACTCCGGCAGCTACGCTTGTTCCGCTCACCCATTGCGACGTTTGCACGCAACCCGGTGACGTGGCCAACCTCGTACGGTGAGCGAATAACTTTGTACACCACTTTTCTTCTCATCACACCGGTGGTATGCCCCTACACTGATGGTAGTTTTCTATCACCGGGGACTATCTTAATAGAAGAAAGGGGTACCACAGTACTTGCGATCATTTCTGTTTTTCTGTTTAAAAGGCACTGCCTGTAGCTACTAGGGATTTTGATGGGGTAAAAAGAGTCGACATCTTAGTCTCTTAATTACGTGCACAACATATTGCAGTATGTATTATCCCAGCTAGCATCCGAATATACTAATGTGTATCACGTTCCGGACGTATCATTTACTATCGGTGGAACGAAATGTTAGTATAGGTTCTTGCAAAAAAAAGTATCAGGAGCAGAGTGGGTGGAGCGTCGTAGTTAACAGCATCAATGTTATCTTGCGTGATGATGATTGGTCCATGATTTACTAGAAATGACATGCAGTAGCGGTGTCGATAGCATCATGAAGACAAGAGCGTTAGTAGTTAGAGGCGTAATAGATCCTTCTGGTAGTAAATGACCGAAAACAACGTGGCGCTAGTTCCAGAAAAGTTATTGCATACTACTGTTTAGTGCCCAACGGTCTTTGACAGCAGTTGCCACCAATCAATATTTTCTTAACCCCAAAATTGTAAACCAAGACGGAGACATTAGTCGTAAGAGTTGTGACGATTTATTCTTTTTATTGCTCAGTAACCGTTCTGTTTATGCATTGCATAAGATTTGGTATTTGCAAATTTACGAATTACATATCCTTAAATTTCGTTTCCCATATCCTACGGCAGATGCGACGAGTGCCATAAGAGATATCACTTCACCTGCCTCGAGCCGCCTCTGAACAAGAACCCCAAGAAGCGCGGCTACTCGTGGCACTGCGCCGACTGCGACCCAACTGTTAGTGAATACATCACATTTTACGACAATATTAACAAGGCCACTAAAGCCCAATCGCCACACGCATGCGCTAACTAACCACAACGCCTGCGGGTAAAGCTGCTTTGGATGTCTCGTGGGTCTCGAGATACAACTCTTACTTTTAATCTTGTGAGGATTGATACATTAAATACTCTAGTCATAACATTCTATAGTTTTTTTTTTATATTTCTATAATTAAAACAAGGGTTGTATGTCACGTAATCCACGAGAAGTATGTTATCATGTCACTAACAATTTTTATTATTTAATTTTAAGTGTTTTTTTAAGTCGTTAGCAATGTACTATCACAGTAAATATAATTGCAATTTGTTCGACTGATAATTGAAAAGCAGTTACGAGATTTTACTGTTGTTTTTATTCTCTTAAACAGCTTTTTAAAGAAGATTTGTGTTTGATTTTGTTATGGGACATTCTTTTTATCAATTATTTGATTTTCAATACCAGCATTAATATTTTCTAATTAGCACAGGATTTATGTAAAAAAATATAAGCTCAGTTTGTAACCGTTTCACTTCTCAAGGAGCCTCGGTTTCGATTCCCACTGAGCTTAAGTGTCCGTTGAACAATAACAATAAATGTACAAGTCGCAGAAAACCAAACAGAGTAGAAATCTTTGGGAAAGCTCTATGTCCAGTAGTGGCTATTTAACAGTTGATGGTGAGGATAAAACAAATACGGAGATATATATTTGCATTTGAAGCACATCAAGAATTTTTCCTCTATAATATGCTATCATTATAAAAGTTCGACTATTTTTTGCGACAATTGTTTATTATAAATTTATATTTGTTATTAAAAATGTGAAATAGTAAAATACTTTAGGCAAAGTACAGCGTAGTTTATTTGTCTTATTCGAATTTCTGCAATTTAAATACTTTTCTAATTAAAGACAATGTCTGTAATTTTTCAGTGGATTATGAAAGATTCGCGTTATTGTGTCAGTTGAGCAAGTTGTATGAATAATAAGCGATATTTAAGATGCTAGATCGATGTAAAATTTCCTAAATAAAATGCTATTTGTATAAATTCAGCTAGTGGTGTTTTCCAATTATCGGGGTTATTATGTAACAAGCAAGCGACAATTGCAAAGTTACCGTTAAATGAGTTATTCGTATATGAAAGTTGGTAAAAATTATTAGATACAAAACTATCGCGTATATGTTAGGATTTTTATTAAACATTTCGATCAATCGTGCAATAGTTTGTTTCGTGATAATTGTTCAATTATTATTGTTCGGATTATTTCGTAATAACCCCGCGTATCATTTCCGTACAATATTGCTGTATGTACTAATAATTTTTAATTATCTGAGCTAGACTTTATAAATTAGTGTATATTTTTACAGGACTTGGAGGAAAACAACTGAGCGGTACACGCCGTGAAAGCAGAAATGTTAAAGTATTTTTTATTAAATGTGTGTGCTGCGTATTTATATTTATATACATACGCACTACTGTTTTACTATTTAAATGCGATGGCCGATAATTTTTTATGCTAAACAGTTATAACGGTACTTATTTTGTAGTATTAAGTTTTAAGTTCAAAAGCGAATTCATAATGTCTGTATGATCTATAGTGAATAATTGGCGGTATAATTTTATTTTAAAATAGAACATTTTATCGAGAAACAATGTCTTTTATTTATTGATTGAAGCCATGAGACGAGCAACGGCTTCACCTTATGGTAAGTGATGCGTTTGCCCATAACGTAGCACGGTTTAAGATAGCGTACACAGCATCACACTTCGCTCGTCGCCTTGAGATTAAAACTCCTTAAGTCCCGTTATTCCCATAATTTCACTATCATACAGCGTCTTTCAAACCAGAATACAGTAATGTTTTATTTAAATAATAGTCACATAATCGACGATTTTTACGGTTTTATTGTTCCTGTGTGATCCGAGCCCTACTCTAATGAGGAAAAAGCTAAGGCCATTTATTTATCCACCTTTCTGGACAAGTGCGACTTAACTCATAGCGATGTTTTCCTTTAACGGTTTAACTTTTATTCTTTTTTACATTATCTTATCCTTATTTTAATAATTTACAGCGCATGACAACCTTATACATATTAAGGGACTGTTTATAGAAAAATATTTAACAGGGTCTGAATTCCTCGGTTTATCGCTCAACTTGGTACTACTAATTATAACTTAATAAGAATTTTAAATTAAAATGGAAAATTTACTGGTTAAAGATAATGCAATATTTTTCTTAATATAATACTCTGCTAGGGCGCTGCATCGCGCTTCTTTAGGGAGAATAAACATTTTCAATTCAATAATAAATTTCAATAATAAATTTCAATATTATACACTTTTCTATCAGAGTGTTCACCCTCCTCTGCCTTAATAAGATTTAAGGGTTATAGGGACTAAGAGTATAAACATTAGAAAGCACAAGTAGTCGTTCATGCTCTTTGTGGCAAACCTTTGGTTTTGTCAAAGACCGTAATCAAGCTGCCGAAAAAACATTTCGTTTACTGTAGTCAACATCTCTAGGGGTTCCTCAAGTTTCATCTTGATAGACTAAGTTAAGAACCTGTTAGGAGTACAAGTAGGTACGAATATACGTATTTGTACGAAGCTGCGTATATACACGTTTTTATTAGCGTAAAAATGAAATACGTAATTACATTTTTATTTTGAAAGCGTGAAATTGGTTGAATAAACTCACGATGTTTTTGCACGAAGGGATCTAAGAAAAGTTTGATTAGTGAACCGAGTTGAAGCAATCGAGTAGAAGAAAAAGATCAGTTATCCATTAAATATTTAGATAGAGGAGCTGTTTGTCGATTAATGCTTAATTTTGCTAAAAAGTTATTTTTCCGTGTACACTGATATTTGATCAAACCTGTTATATACTGGTTGTGTCCCTGTTGTTGGAGACCGTCTATATAGGTACAAATAGTAGTGTGCAAATGTTAATGTGTTCCGGTTTGAACGGTACTCTTGTGAAATTATCGGGGTAACGAGACTTAACACCTTATGCTAAGCCGTGCTACCCTAGGGTAGTGAGGTGCAATGTATACTATTTTAACTAGCGCCACGATGATATGGACAAACGTATTACTTAGTATCAGGTGAACGTCTAGCACATTTTGTCGCCATGTAGAATAAAAAAAACTGTAATCATAAACAGAAACTGTTTAAATGTATTTGACTTTTAAAATATTTTTAATAATGAGTTTAAAGTTAGAAAACATTTAGTAAAAAACTTTCAAAGAAAAACAATTCTTTTACAAATATATTTAAATAATAAGATTCGTTATTATAATTACTAATTAGTTACTTTCAGACTTTGTGAAGTGCCGCGAAAGGTCAATGGAAAATTAATAATAAAAGTACAAACAACGAAAAAGTTTTTCGTTGTTTGTACTTTTCCTTATTTTTTATTTTTTTAGTATATTAAAATATCATTAAAATTGTAATTAATTATCAACTTACTTTTCTAAAAATGACACCAAACTTTAATCCTATTTTTAAGATTCCCACATGTCTAAAAAATAGAGTAGTAACATTATGTACATATATACATGTCTTTCTTTGTGAAATAGCTTCATTTATATCATGGTATTATTTTAAATATTTGTAATTTTTTTAGTGCAGACAATTGATATTATTAGATAAAAAAGAAACAAATTCTCGTTTAAACTAAATAGTAATTAATGTAAATGCCGTGTGATTTTCCTTCTACGAGGTACCTCTGCTTGATAACATTCAACGCGTACCTCGAACATATTCTGCCAGTGCACTGCCACAAAATATTTACACCTAGCTTCTGCTCAGGTAAAGTCGTGTTGGCAAGAAAATGATTCACTAACGATGTACTGTTTAACGTGTACCAACTAACGGTATATAACAAGTTTGATCGTCTTGTGATCGTGTGTGAAAGGATCCATTGAATAATTAAATAAGGATTGTGAATATTTATATTGTTATACTCATATATTATTAGTGCTAAATATGACTTTACCAACGGGAAACATTGTTGTTGGAATAATCGAGGATGCGTCCCCTGTGGTCCAAAGTGTTAAAATAAGAAATCAAATAAAAATTTGGTATTTGCTGTGGTGGAGAGCTATTTTAGCTGAATTTTTATCCACGATGTTTTTAATACTGATCGGCTGTATGTCGTGTGTACCAGCGGATGGTGATGATTCAAAGCCCCCTATCTATGGTTCTTTTGGTTTTGGCTTCGCCGTAGTGTTTGTTGTACAAGTTTTCGGGCCAATTTCTGGAGCACACATGAACCCGTCTGTGTCCCTGGCCGCTGCTGTATGGAATAAAGTGTCATTGCCGCTTGGGATAGCGTACGTAATCGCTCAGTGTTTAGGATCTATTTTCGGATATGGGCTCCTATTTCAACTGTCTCCTGTTGATTTAACTGCGAACGGAGTTTGCACTACTCAGCCACATGAAAAATACACTGTGATTCAAGCACTAGGGATTGAATTGATTTTAACAATGGCACTCATATTTTTAGTGTGTGCAATGTGGGATCCAGTAAATAGTAATTCGCAAGAATCAACATCTCTAAAATTTGGTTTCGCTATAGCAGGATTTTCAATAGCCGGTGGTCCATTAACTGGCGCTAGCCTAAATCCTGCAAGATCCTTGGGACCAGCGTTATGGACAGGTGTATGGAATGCGCATTGGATTTACTGGACGGGACCATTAATAGCCAGTGTAGTAGTTGCATTATTTTATAAATATACATGGTTAACTCAAAGTATAAATGAAAAACCAAATGTGGATGACTTGTGATATATTTCGGAATGTAATATTTCAAGTACAATTGAAATTGTAATACTGATTAAATATTTTGTTCACGTCTTCAAATTTTTAGCTATGAGAATAAATAAAAAAAAAACTGGCTTCATATCCTTTTTATTGCCGGAGTCTTGGCATTACTTTAACGGACGAGGTGCACCCAGGCTCTGTGATATAAATAAATATTAGTTCGTGCGGGTATTGAACTTTGAACACTCGGCGTACCTGCTTGCATGAGACCTGATTATTGAGCTGTGAGTAAGATTATAGCGGGCCTTGTCCTGCAATGTCTGTTTTTAAATAATTTACTAACTAGTACCGTATTTGTTAAATACAAAAATTTTCTCTTTTCTTAATATCATTAAAAGATAATTTTTATTATGAAAACATTTAAATTAAACTTTAACAATATTGAAGGACAATGTTTTTAAAATATTTTATATACAAAATTACTTATGCTCTGTGTTTATATATGACATTCTGTTTACATGATACGGCACGCAACCAAAGAATGTTCATACATGATCACAAACTCTGGCCATTATAATCATTTATGAAAAAGTCTTTGTATATTTTTTTTTAAATATACGATTTGGTAACCCATCTATTTACTACACGACGAAAGTTACCTAGGAAATATTTTATCCTTTTACATATGAGAATATAAATCAAAACTTATATATAAGGACAGAAAATTTTATAATTTACAGAAACAATGCAGGTGTTTGAAGAGTACGAAGAATAAATAAAGAATACATATACGGTAACTATAAGTAAAGCCTCGACACATTTATAGTTGGAAATTAACATAAGATGATAAATTATAATTCTGATAAATATACTAAAATACAGTTAATGCTGTACAGTTTATTTCTTGTGTTGAATATATTTAGTAGGTAGATTACGTTTTTGGGTCAAGAGTGTATTGCAAAAATATTTTTTTTCATCTACATCTATTTTTTACCCCCCATTTTACATGGTATTAAATGACAACGAGACCATGGACGATTCGTCTTGAGTAATCTGACTCTAATGTATTGAAAATCGAAACAGCAGTACTCTTATAGCGATTTATTTATAATTTGAGAGAAGTAGTGTATCTATCTACTGTTAGGCAGTATTGGGCATAAAGATAAATCACATCACCTCATATGTTTAATAGTTTTTTTTTTTCTACTTTTCTCTGATATTATTATTTAGTTTTAATTTTTTTTTATCCTATTATTTACATCATTTAATATTAACGTTTTTGTTTAACAGTCTACGTTAATTTCCTTGCGATTGACTTTGGCTTAAAACTATATTATTTTGTATTAACTAACCTACCTCAACAATCAAAAGATTGCCTTACGTAGGTGCCATTAAATTGTAGTTAGTATAATTTATAGTTTTGTATGATTTAATATTATAAGCTATTAGAAATTTAAGTGCTCATGAGAACCATTAAGATAAGCCAATTTATGATAAGGTTTTGGGATCGGACAGAAAATAGTCGCGAAAGATAAAAAAAGATAATTAATATGTTTATATTAGGCGCGTACGGATGGCTTTCACGCCATCATGCGCAAAAAAGCAGCTTCCATGTTGCAGCGTCTTCGAAGTAGTACCAACAGCGTCTTGATGATGATAGCTACTAGACCTGATTGCCCTCTTAAAAACCATTGAGGGAAACTTCTTATAGGGAAGTCGTGAGAGATGTTTGTTGATGTAAGATAAGTTTTAGAATTTTGTAACTAACATAACTAACTTAATAAATAAGCTGTATACTGTTACTAAATTTTACTAACCCAATATGGACCTTATGTCTGAAATAAAGAACTATTTATTTATTTATTTATAATCAAAACCTTCATCTTAAATTCTGTTTCAGTACTATTCTCTATACATATTATATAGGTTTTTTTACAAATCTATTTTGTAGAGAGGGCAGTGGAGTATAATCAACTAACCGTAATTTTTATATGTAGTCTAATGCTTTTTTTATTACAATTAAATGACGCAAGAACGTAATTGATTTTTACATAATTCAAGATAACTTATACTTATTGACTTCACCTTGTACATCTATATATAAGACAGTAAACCAAAGCAAGCATTAAAAACTATAACACATTTTAATAATTTATCTAATTAAAGATATACAAAACAATAAACACTATGTAAATGCCGAAAAGTTTAATTTAAGTAATTTAATGTACCTAGAAAAAATAGAATAAATTTGTAGGTTACAATAATTAGGATATATTCCTTAAGTAAGTAGTCACTTTAAAAGTCAGTTACGAAGTTAATATAGTGCTAGACAATTTTCAAAACTGACTAGCTTGCTGCTACCCCTGCATAATAAAAATGGTATTTCCGGCAATCAAAACCAGTATGCCACTGCAAATCATGTAGAGTTGAGGTCAAAACTTGCTTTTCTATGTTTTGTTTGCGAAGTTGTTAAATCTCGGTTCAACGACACTGATTTGGTATTGTAAATTAAAATATTAATAGAAAAATATTTCAATATAAGTGCATTAATTAATGCTGCTTGTAGAATAAAAATTTTCTTTTTCCTTTTTTGATATGAACATTGCTCAAGGATATTTATTCATTGTGTACTCTAAGGTCAGCTCAGATGGCATTACGTGAACCATATATTAATGTTCCATTTTAATGCTAATAAACGCCGTTTATTACACCTAGCTTTTTATTTTATTTAAACTTGGCATGTCCTTTAATGATATGGACATATTATTATGTACTCCTTAAGAGCTGGATATCATTTTTGTAAGTTCGTAGTCATTATCATAAAAATTACGCAAAAATGATTAGCCTACATTTTAAAATCAAAATTAAACATTATTCTGCAATAATAAAAATCACTTAAGACATATGTAGCGATAAAAAGACGAACGTTTTCCTTTTTGCAGTTAGTATAACACCAGCTAATATCACGTGCTTTAAAAGCCATGTATCAAATCGCGTGGATATAAACATTAAAACAAAGTATTCTTTTTTTGCTTAATTTAATTGATTTGCATGCTCATATCTTGATTTTGAGAAACTCCTTTTTGAAAAGTTTTCGTTAGGGGTCTAAATAAGGAAGAATAACAAATTATTTACATGTTTATAAATCTTAGTCTACAATTGAATCAGCATCCAACATTAGTATTAGATTAACCTTAATCCATTTGCTTAAAATTGACAAAGTAAAAAACTTAAGTTCCGTGCACTGTAAGAACCAAGTAATTGCTAAAATGACGGATGTGACGTAACGAAAAACATAATATTCTCACAAAAAAATATTAGCGTTAAAATTATGTCTATTGTATTTTTTTTTGTGGTTTAATAGAGTAAAAAATTATACAACATTATACTTGTTTTATATAACTATATTATTGTAACAAACTATAACTAATTTTTACCTTAACCACAACGAAGAGTTAAGGTGAGCAAGACATTTAATAGAAAACGTCTGCCAAAGTGTTGGTGTGGGTATTTCTAAAGTACTACATTGCATTTATTACTTTTCAATATAAGATATCCAGTTTTCTTTTAATCGAAAAGGTGACGTGGCAACCGAGACTTTCAACTGATATTGAGACGCTTGTTCATAATAACATGGCGCTGGTTAAAATGGTATATAAAGCAACACACTGCTCGTCGTCGTGACACATAAGGTGTTAAGACTTGTCTCTTTGATCAAGTTCTGGGATATCTTGTCCAAAAGCCTTTCATCATTTAAGAGCAGGTATGAATTTTGCTTTCAGCAAATGGGATCGGTACACTGACAAATATGAATAAAACATAATAATTTTTTTGTGTCATTTTATATTTATGTATAAAGTCGTAAAACAAATTAAATATGTATTAGCAATATCATAGAAAATTGACTAACTTTTATTGTAGATAATTTTCTGCGTACTTTCTGCATTGATTTAATGCCTACTTTCTACATAATAGGTAATATTTATTCAAACACTCTTTATATCTTTTTAATGAATCACCAAATAAAATTGTGGATGTCCTTTTAATGTAGTTAAGTAAAGTATTGTATTCTCTGAAAAGAATGGATTATTTTAGAAATCTAGAATAAATTATATAATTCTAGTTAAGGATTCGTGTAAAGCAAATTTACGTAAACTCTTCAGAAGGTTTAAGTAGGTAGTTTGCGTGCTTCCGCAGTTAACGAGGGCGCAGTCTGTTAGCTTTACATTTTCTTCAGTAATTGAATCTGCGAGCAGCAGCGTTCTATTGAGTAGGTTTAGTTTATTGCAAAAATAATGGTTTTCTTCTAAAATAAGTACATTAAAGTTAATAATAAATAGTTCATTTGTTAAATTTTTTATCGTTACGTATTAAAAGGAAAGTATTTTGGACGATTGTTAGAAATCATTTATTCAAAATGCATATCTATCGTTGCACGCAAGACTTTCGGGGCTTTCGTGTAGTTCTCCAATTCGAATACGATATATATAATTACTTTTATTTCCTCATTCACATAAAATTGATTCCTTTTATTTCGTTTGTAACGTTTGTACTAAAAAGTGCTTAATTATCAAATCGGAAATTATTTGTAACAATCCTTAAGTATTAAAATTTATAAAAATAGTAGTTCAGTCACAATTTTTGTATAAAGCCAAATATCAACTGTCAATTTGGAATTGCATTAAACCTGTGCTCACTGGTATTTTAGTTATTGATCCGGTATGGGTACGATTATTTAATGTTTTAATTATCTAGGTAAAAAAATATAAGTGTGTGTGTTCTTTAGGTTTAATTTACTCAAGTTAAAGCAAGCGTGATCTATTTCCTCTGTGGAAACGAACTCGGATGTAGCTACAACTACGTGAACAAAAACAATTAACTAGGAGGTAGCAGTAATCCTCTATTAGCTGTCTGAATGGCTGGGGAAAATCCATTTCACTTTTCCATTACTGTCATAGTGTTTCCAGCGTGGTGAACCAGGAAGTATTCAAAATGTTAGGAAGTTAAATTTGTTCACTGGCAATAGACCTATTAACATTAACAGAGCTAACTTCTTGATTCTATTTACAGTGTTCTCCTAGGTAGTTAGGCAGTAGTGGGGAAATCTTACTGTTTTCTGATTTAAAAGGCGCCGTAACTAGTGAAATTACTAAGTTAATTTTGGTACATAACATGTTAAGCTTCGCAAAAAGCATTATGCGACGAGCATAACGTGGTACTGTGTAAACATTCTATTATGTGCAGTCGTTATATTGACCAGGTGAAAATATTAAAATAGTGGTTATGGATACTTCGCACACTTTTAACAGTTTACAATGAACAAATATTTCTTATTTATGAAACAAATTTGTTTTATTGAAAACATTATAATGACTCAACATTTTCCAGACAATCGTTAAGAAGAACGGTAATATAAATAAGTACAATAGTATTTGTGTACGATTTTATCACGTTAGTTATATTACTGCTATTTATTTATTATATTGAATTTGTACATCTTAGAATCGCATATTTATGCAGACAATTATATAGATTTAATTTCTATACAAAAAAATATATTTTAAAGACCTCTGTTTGTTATTAACCGTTGTAGTTTATGTCTTTTAAGTATCCCCTAGGAGCAGTGGCTAACCGCTTGTTTATTTATCGCTAGTACAACACTGATCGACCCTGAGATCACACAATGTTGAGTTTAATTGGTGATAAGGTTTTTCGAAACAATTTTTTAACTATCATCTTTATTTTATGGTATGACATTGCTGCCATAACAGGGTTTGATTCTTCAGCTCTCAATATATATGAGATCCCTAGTATTCTCGGCGATCACACTTTTTGTCTACAGTTAACTTTTTTAAAATTGAATTAAAGTTTAGGCGTATTATAAACAAGAAAAGAAAGGTTTCATCGATGATATTTTTTGTAATTAATAATGCCTTTGGTAAGTATTGAAAAAATATTTCAATTAATGTTTTGCTACATAATATTACACAGAGAATATCAATGTTGATTATATCTAAAACGTTTTTTGTTCATTATAATTAAACGTAAAATTAGTAGTACACAACACACTAGTAGTTTAAGTAAATAAAATAACTACATCTTTTATGCTACACTTTGTAAATGTTTGTAAGAGGACTTCCCTCGTTTTCAGAAAGCTTTAAAAATATTTTCGTATGTAATGAAATGCAAATAATTTGTATGTTTTGTATTACAGACGGCTACGAAGAATATTCTTCAAATTATTTACTATTACTTGAACTCGGTAGACCATTAATTGCTATTAAAGGTGTGAACATATCAATGATGTTGTTAATGATATGATTTTATCTTGTAAAATGGATTGTTCGATTAAAAGTAAAAAAGAACGGTTAGTTTTTCTTTCAAGAAGTACTTACTTTTATACATACGTGAAACTCGTTTTTCGAACTCGTTTAAATGAGTTTCAGAAAAGTAAATGTAGAAAAGCACTAGAAGACAAACAATTGCGAAAAGAGAATAATTTTTTATTCTAGTCCTTTTTAATACAGCAGGTTATATATCAAATTTTTCCGAAACTAGTCTTACAAAATTAATTAAAAAAGCAAAATCTTTATTTGGTGTATTAATATATAATGTGCTTTCACATAACCATATCGAATAACATAAAGTTTTCACTCAATTACTTAGCGCTACAATATACTTTACGGTACCTAAATGCAGTTTCTATCTAAAAAGATACATTAGAAATAAAAAAGGACTTATATTTTTACGATGGAACTATTTAAGTGTGATTTATTCTTGACTAAACCTTAAAACGTGTTTTTAATCTTATTGGCAATATGTCATGTTTCGATACTAAATTGAAAAGCATTGATTAAAAGATATTGCGAAAAAATAATTGCCTGCTCCTGGTGCTGTATTCATTAATGTAGAAATTTATTTTATAGTAATTTTATTACAAAAGCTTTAAAAGAGATGACTCGAACCGGAACTAAGGTGTGGCGACGTTGAGCGATGCTACATTAAGGGTAAAGGTGCCAATCCCTTAAAAGAAAACTCTGGTATATTTACTACCGGTAGGTTTGTTCGTTTTTCCATATAAAAATGTATGGAATATAAATTAAATAAAAAGTTTTTAAGAGCTCCGTGTTTGTGTTTAATATGTACTGTTGAACATGAATCAAGTTGTGCAAATAAAACATAGTTATCGTGATCAAAACAAGTTTTTTAAATATTTTTCTAATCTCCTTATAAATGAATTCCATTGTTAGGGAAATATTGGTAATATCTTTGTTAGATATCAGAATTAACGATCGTGTATTGTATATTAGAAATAAAAAATTAACTGTATCAGAAAATTATATCTACGCCTAAGCTGTGTTTATCATTGTGTGTTGGTATTATTAACACATTGAAAACTGGTAAGTGCATTTATATTTATTTTTATCATTCATGTACTTTAATACGCCCCTAGATGGCGATAGATTTAGAAATAGAAATAAACCAAATATTATAATGGAGAAACTCCTCTGTCATAATTAAGCTAGCAAACGTCCCCATTAAACATCATCGACATCACAAGTAAACAGTCTTTTAAGCTAATCACCAAAAGGTATCCAGAAGAAGAAACCCATGTCTTTGTTTTGGATGGTGAAATATCTTATTGTAGAAGAAAGTACATAATATGTTTGAATGAGTTTAGTCTGTACTTTATTATTGAAATTTAAATATAACTCTTAAAATTCCTGGAGTGGCACTCCTTCGACGCATTCATCCGGATATTGAAGAGAGCAGAGCGTGTTTATTTCTTGTGTAGTCACAGTTTATACAATACAGTAAAAAAATACCATGATTAAATTCTCTTGGTTTTAAAAGCTTTGATATTTAATCTCAAAAAAATATTGTTGAATAACCTGCGAAGCAACATGTTTTATAATAAATATGATCTAGTCTACATAAAACAAGCAATGAAAACTTTTGCTATAATCAAATTAAAATATTCAATTATTTTGCGGTAATAAATAGTCCTTGGTTTTTGGTTTGTTATGTATATATATACTAAGTGGATGGAGAAAAGTGGGTATTAATAAGTAACGGACACTATCCGTAAAGTTTGTGAGAAAGGACAAAGTATGAACATAATAAGTATATTGCTATGGGAACATAAAACGTTCAAAATTACAAGACACAGGAATAAATTTGTTATACACTGCCATACAAATGTAAAGGTCTTATTTTTATTGACAATAATAGGCTTATACTTGTCAATAAATTTCGCTTGATGTTAAGTTAGGATACGGTTGAAGATAGGGGTAGCGTGATTCTCCAGAATATTCCGGTCCTCATATGTAAACTAGTGATAAAGGAATATGTTCTAAAAATCAATTTGATAACATTTATTAAAACATTTTTAGTCTACATATTGCCTGTTATTTTATTTCTTTGCTATTTCGGAGCGTGTACGCTACGCTAACAAAAACAACCAGCAATCCGCTTTTGTTTATAGAATTTTACGTCACACTCGAGTTAGCTTGAGCCATCGGGTGGAAGGGTTTTTAAAAACTACATACTTGGGCCTACTGTCCCAAACTATGATGTTAAATTAATAAAAACTGAGAGAGAACTGATTTTATTTCGTAATACAAGCTTCTTATATACTAAGGTTATACAATGGGTCCTTATGGCTAATTTATAAACTATATGTGATTAATGCATTTGTTATCCGAGTATAACGGGTTTCTATTTCAGTTTATCAGTAAGTGTTTTCTTTGTTCATTGTCGGCCTTTCTCTTATGACAACATAACTCTCGCTCTGATTAATAATGTCGCTTTACAAACCATGGCACAAGGCAATAGTGTGCAAGCGTTACTGTTACGGTTCGAAGGGTTTTTAAATGTCCTTTCGTTATGTTATTTCGCCGAATAAAAAAATGTACTGACAATACTGCTGTACATAGGAGTAATTCTGAAATAATATTTTTCTTAAAAAAGGTAATAAAAAAATTGACACTTGTTTCTGTCATATATATATTTCCTATAAATCTATTACATAATATTCTTTAAGATTACGAATTATTATTTTTATCAAAAGCCTTTAAACCATGTATTGTGTTATTTTTGCATATGTTACAGTAATAATTTGTGCAATACAAAAACATAATTTTGTCAAGTAAAAAAAGGTTTGCTATATACATATCATTGAATTAAATATTATTAATACAATACAGTTTGGATATAATACATAACTGTTTATTTACTCCATTGTTTTCGTACGTTGTGTTACATCCTATGTATTTTAAGAAAGAAAAGCAAATAATTATATAAATCTTTCATTCTCCATTTCATCCACCACCCAACGAGCATCGCCACGCCCATTCATTATTTTCTTGTTTACACGAATCTTATTTGCTCAACACATTTGCATATTCACCTATCGAGTTATCTTTCAAAATTGTTTTCAAACAACGCACTGTACATAAAACTAATTCTATCTTTGTAACAAGATTTACTGATACACTGGTGTACTTGGAAACACACAGGCGATATAATTAATTTAATTTTCAAAGAGAAACTAGAAGCTAAGTGCTTATGTTAATAGCCATCTAAGCAACTGACAAGGATAATTAAAATAGATGTAAATAGATGTAATATTCGATTGTGAGTTTTGCTTTACGTACATCTTGCGATATTATAAATTCATAACAAAAATCTTTTATAACGATTACTTAAATAACCTTAAAAACTAATTAACGGTTTTGTTTTTTAAAAATCGCATCAACTGATAAATAAATTATGTGACATAAAATCGTTAAAGCTGTAAAATGTCTACCTATATATAAAATCTTTAAAGGAAATATTGTTGATGTTGAAAAAGTCATTGACTACCTAATATCTGCTAATTTAAAAATATTATAATACTATTGCCTCGTGGCATTATTATATATTAAGGTTATGTCTTTAAAATTAACATGACTATCTGCAGTAAAATTCTTTAGCATATATCTTCAATACAGGTTTTCCTATTTCCGTAAAACAATTTAAATAAATTTTTTTAAAATTCACTTTATAAAATAAAATTAGACTGCAATTTGTAAGAAAGATTTTCCATTATTCTAACTTGTCAGTGAGAAAGTTATTAAAATGATTTAAATTTAATTTAAAACATTTATACGTAGTGAAACTTAGTTGTATAGGTTATAGAATTTATGTCATACACTTACTTCTTTAGAAAAAGAGTTATTAAGTATTTTTTTATAGATTTTTCACTTTTTACTACTTCATAAAAAAGACATCGAATTATACACAGAAAAAAAAATAATTATCTAAAAATTACTTTAAACCAAATTGAAACTTAAAATAATATTGAATAGTGTAGTGTTTAGTTTCCATGTGTAGTAATTTATCTTTTTATATTCGACTAATGAAAAGGAAAACTAATGTAGGAAAAGTACATAGTCTTTAACCTCGGTGTAGTAATATGTAAATACAATTCTACATACGCTCTCTGAAACAATAATAGTAACAACAGATACCAGTAGACAAAACGGCCAGGGTTTTATACAAAAAGCTTAAATCAATGTCCATTTTTTATTCAGAAATCAGATAAATGATACGAAATAAACTACAAAAAGTTGATAAATATTAAAAATTATAAAAGGTTTTATATCATTCCAACAAATGATTTTGATTGTGAGAGGCAAAAATGTTTAATAATTGATCGTTCGCGTATTTATTTACGCCGTATGAAGCATAACTTTAATGT
This sequence comes from Pachliopta kotzebuea, assembly GCA_018246255.1. NCBI lineage: Eukaryota > Metazoa > Arthropoda > Insecta > Lepidoptera > Papilionidae > Pachliopta > Pachliopta kotzebuea. The sequence goes on from DWLS01000639.1 coordinate 22,616, forward strand.
AACAGAAGTAGACAGCTTTTTAATATATTTGCCAAAGGTTTATTAAAATTTACAGGAGATTTTTAAATTTACAGATTTCGTTTGTATTTTATTTTCTTTATATCTTATTGTACATCGTACATAAAATATTCTTTCCTTCTTATAACTTTCCAGGGCTAGGCTAGTTCTGCCGTCTTAACATGCAATGCATTATAGTATTGTGTAAATTCATAATTTTATGACGATCTACATATTTAACCGTAATACATAAAGTAAACAATGTTTTATTTGCGTTAAAGATTACCTAAAGGTAGCTAGCTATTAACAGTGTTCACTTCTAAAAGTTAATTTAACTAATGTCCTGATATTAATCCGGAAACGTCGGAGACTTTGTTCTAACTCTTTAGTTCGCTAAAATAATTCAAGTTTACTACATTCTACAAGTTGATTCTTGAGAGAAATTATTCTGTCTTCCTTTTTGACCCGAGTTTAAATTATTACGATATCATTTATTAAAAGCCAACCCCGTTACACCCAACAGTAAAACCTGTCGTTCTTGGAATTTGTTGTTTTGCTTACGATGTTTATGTTCTTCACTCTACGAGATGTACCATATATTCCGCTCCACTGTCAACCGAGCTGTCACAGCTTATTCAAATAATATGGTGATGTTTTATTGATTATTATTTCTGTAAAAGTCAAATGTGGATCGGGTTATTGGCATTCAATCATATTAGTTTCTTACTGAGTTTTAAATATGTCAAGGTTTTATTGAAGAATTGCTATCTCGTTTTGATAGTACATTTATTATATTATAAAGCAGGTGTTTGTTTATTGTTAATCACGTGCATGCACAATGATCTAGAAGTTTCACTATCTATCCCTATATGAACGCAAAATTATTCTGTTATCTACATTTAAGAAAAATAAAACAATTTCGAATATATTTTCAGGTTACATTTGTATTCCGCCATATTGTCGGAAAAATGTACTGAAAGTATACTATGTATTATATAAACCTTAATTGCCACCAGAGAAACAACGAATTCAATTACCAATAATGTTTCAAAATACTTTCTAGTCATGTATACAAAATAATTTTTAACAAATAATTATTTTAACACTTTAATACTACTAATATTAATTGGAACCATATATCTTGTACATAAAGGTATACATCACTTGTACTTTAATTCAAGTATTTACTAAAATCTTTCTGTAAGTGACAAAATAGAGAAATAAATAGAAAAGAGAAACATAAGAGAATTTATGTTTAAATTTATTCATTCCAGAATATGGAGCAGACTTTGTGTGTATTATGATACATGTATTGAAATCATAGCCGTTAAAATATAATCACTTTAATTTTTTAAATCTATAATTCCGATATCATTGTTACTAAACACATACCCTCATTTTTAATCAGATCAATTGCCTGTTATTGAACGATAAATATAATTGAAAGTATTTCTTTGTTGTAAACAAATGCAGATTTACAAAGAATGAATCGAACAAGTCCATATCTAGCAATAGATTTAATGAGCATTATGCTAATTACCAACTTGAATGTTTCTGATATCATTGAGCAAATTGAAAAGGAAAAATAACAACCAGTTTTTATAGTAATTTTCGAGAAATGACCTTATTTTAAATATCATTTTATCTTTACACATTTAGGTTTGATGAAATCACGATTAGATTTATAAAAGGATTTGCGTCAATAAAATAATTTGTTCAAAACAACATAAAATTGATTCAAATTTCAACAAATTTGGAAAAAGATTATGTGTATTTTAAATAGTTTCTATTACCACTGGGTGCTCCAGTTGTCCTTAATTATATATGTTGTTAAATGAGAGAGAAAAGGTCTGAGACGGCGAAGTGTACTTCGCCAAAATATTTCCGCTCTAACATAATAACATTGTGAATACAACAATACTGTTATAGCTTCTTCTTGTCGCGTATCTCCGACTAGAGAATGAAGAGAAGAAGAATGAATCGAAACCACCATTCAAATTTCTCTGCATATGGCCAAGGAACAAAGGTACAAACTATGTTTTATCATTGTTTTTATTAATTTATAATGTTAATGATTGTCTTGGTAAGTTAAAAATAGAGATATTACTTAGTACATGAAAAAACGTTGCTTTTCGACTATATCGTAATTTATTAATTATAAATTCGTTTACAAATACACATTGTATTATTGGTTTACATAAGCAATAAAATAATTAGAAAATAATTTAAGTACCTTTATTGTATTTAAAATAACTATAATTCAATTATCTTCCTTTTCCTCATTATCTTTCATGAGCCAAATGTACTTATAAAATAATGCCGAGAGCGAACCACCCACCAACGGCCCAACCCAATATACCCAGTGCGTTCTCCACATACCTGTCCAAACAACTGGACCTAGGGATCTTGCTGGATTCATGCTCGCTCCTGTTAGTTCACCACCAGCAATGGAAAGTCCAGCGATTGTGAAACCAAATTTTAAGGAAACCGACTCCAGTGATGCTTTATTTGCTGGATCCCAAATAGCACAATTGAGGAAGTTTAATGCGGCTGTAAGAATTACCTCAATTATCACGGCTTGAAACATAGTTAGCTGGGCATGAGGTTGCGTTGTACAAACTGCGTCTTGTAATAAATCAAGAGGAGAAAGTCCAATTAATATTCCATATGCAATAATCGCTCCTGAACACTGAGCGACGGCATAAGCAATTCCAAGTGGAATTGATAATTTCCCCCAGAGTACAGCACCCAATGTCACTGCTGGGTTCATGTGAGCTCCAGATATATGACCAAAAGCTTGAATGTTAAATAAAACCGCTAGTCCAAATCCGAATGGCCCGTAAAGGGGTGGTTGTATGGGAAATCCTTCCAGTGGCACACATGCCATACATCCAAGAAAAACTAGGAGTAACGTTGAAGTAAATTCTGCGAGCACAGCCTTCCATTGAAATGAAAAATTAATTAAAGCCGTACTTCCCTTCTTTTTGATATTATTCACTGAAACACTTTCCATCACATTAACAAAATGGTTACCGGGCGTTACTGTCATTTTTAACAAAAAATTAAATAACGTGTTTCACATACAGAATTCGCTATCACGTTTCGTATTTTATAAACGTAGATAATTTCCACTTTTCTGCCTTTAAATACTCTGTAAAATGTAGTCTCCGGTAATAGCTTAAATACAATATATTTCAATGAATGCACCGATATAGTTTTATAGCAGACGAACGGTATTACACAGATAGGCTACTGATATCAAGCAACAAGAGACATTTTATCACTCAATATATTGTTTTGTTGATACGATATATCCGAACAAAAAAACCGAAATAGAATAATATTATTTAAAAAAAAAATTTTTGTCTTCGCGTGTCACGCTGCCTACAGAACTAACTAAAAAGTAAAAGAGTAAGAAGAGCTCTCGCCACAATCGACTGATAGCCGTTTTTAATTTTAATAATACCTACAAGTTTTAATAAGTTATATACATAATAAGTATTAAAAAAGAGGCATTCATTAAATTAACTTATGTATCATCTAATCATTTTCCTTATACAATATGTTCGTCCCAGTTAAATAAAAACTATTATGTTTTTGAATTGATATATATGTATATTATTATATTAAAGTAATTCGGTTTAAAGTCCCATAAATTTTGACAAATATGTCTTAAATAAAAATTTTAACAAGGTATTTATTATCGTACTGTGAGTAGATAATAAGAAATAAAAAACACTTGTCGTCTGAGTACCTTCCGTAATCCATGAGATAAGACATGTTCGTTTAAATTCTTATAATAAATTTATATATTTTATAGTAATTTGTATATACGACGATACATACATTTATTTTAATTTTGTTTAAGTCCTTGTTAGGTTATAGGTGTTCCGAACTTCTCATCATATCCTGTAACTTTTTTGTATTAAAAACTGTAATACAAAGTAAGGTAAAATTACTCCAAGACGGGTTAATGAAGTGGTTTTCATAATCCAGTTGAGTAGCACTTGACGCCACACTTGACAATGTTTAGAGGACAGTATGATAAATATTATTTACTTATCGCGATGCTTGTTCGCCATATTCTCATATGCAATACATTTATGAACAAAATTTAAAAAAAATCTGCTCACTATAGTATTGAAATACCGAATAAATACTTGAAGAACAACAAATACTTTTTCACATTATTTTGGTTTTTGTAACATTATTTGAATTATATTTTTTTACGTAGGTATAGGTTAATGCTTGACCACGATCCCACCTGGTGTTAAGTGAAGATGTGGTCGATGATAGTAAAGCGCATTAACCTAGCAAATGCCTATTCACTCTTTTCTTGAAGACGCCCACATCATAATTGGACGGGAACACTGACGCCGGCAAGTTGTTCCATTCTTTAGCTGTCCTAAAATATTACATTATATATGGTTAAATGAGAAAATATTACATAGACGATTTCCAGAAAATAAAAACTATTGTTCATGAAGAGTATTAAATAAATAATTTGTAGCACCAGCAATTTACTATAAGTCAAAGTGGTATAGTCGCAAAAAAGAGAATGTTGCATTCAAAATAAATAAAAACATTTATTCAAATCTATAGCGGTCGTAACTCGAATTTTGCCAAAACATATAAATTTTCAAATACCCAAAGTTCAGAAAAATGACTTTGCACCGGCGGCGCGTTACGGGCCAAACTACAAGTGATATTAAAAGTTTTTGAAATGTAAGTGCCTTGACTAAATTTAAAATACAGAAGTTGCTCTCAGAAAGAAATACTGTCGGTATTTCCTGTTTACACGAAATAAATATTTTCTTTATATTGCAAAAAAATCACGTAACCAGCTGTAATATGGTCCTAATATAAATAATATTATGAGGGTCTAATACAATAATACTGATGGTAAGTTTCTGTTGCTAGAGACCGTTTAGGTAGGTACCACCGCAGCTCCTTTATCTAACGCCAAGAAGCAGTGTGCAAATTTTACTGTGTTGCGGTTTAAAGGAAGCTAGTGAAATTACTGGAGTAACAAGACCTAACACCTAATATCTCAATGCAACGAGCGCGATGTGATGCAGTGTATACTATCTTAACCAGCACCCCGTTGTTATGTGCAAGCGTATCATTTACCAGTAGGTGAACGCATTACTCGTCACATCGCCATGTCCAATAAAGAAAAACAACTAACATTTAAAATCGTTTGCCGAAATCATATACCGTGAGATCAGTTATCCCTGGGTAAGCGATAAAATTATTACGTATGATATTTCGACTATAAAGTTTGTGTATCTACGGCTAAAATGAGGCCACTCCAAGTCCTCCAGAACCGCTTCACCCGTAAAGCTACGGGTGCGGAATGGTACCAG
>DWLS01000640.1:0-27970 GCA_018246255.1 Pachliopta kotzebuea
CCAGTATATTTTACTTTATATATTGACTTTGAATGTTATACACTTTGTTACTTTAAATAAAATAATGCATACCAAAAAACGGAACATACTTAAGGTAAATAACTTAAAATATATATTTAACATAATTATATGTATTCATTATTTGAAATATGTTGATGATGCGTGTTCATATATGCTTACAGCAACACTGTGTTTCAACAGAATACGCTTTTAATGCTGATCTGGTGAATTGGGTAAGCGGGCTCATAATTTTTACAGCTTACATTAAAGTGATTAAATATCTTCTATCTTTTGTTTTGTTTTTGGTGTCAGGGGAAGTTCTCAAAAGATACCCTGCTTATAGTGGCAAATCAGACGCTATGACTTCAGTAGCTGCACTCAGTACGTATGAAACAGTTTCGGGATCTTCTACTGATTTAACTGGTATCCCCCTGTAATTTGGGGAATTTTATCCAAGGGTATGGTCCTTCTTAACAACATCTCAAGGTCAGAAGAAAATCCAAGACTTTTTCGCATTTGCTGTCTCCCTTGGACGTGCTTATTAGGCGATGAGGTCCAGACACCCTGAACCCATTTAGTCACCTTCTACAGACATGTCTTATCTTATTCATACATGGCTGACTTATAACACTTGCAACCACCATTAATGATGAAGATGATGAAATATGATCTTGTTATGAATTGGTGATAACAATCTTTCAGTTTTATTGTTATTTTAATATAATAATAATCAAATAAGTTATTCTGTAATAATTTCAGCGTGGTGTACAAATCGGTACATACATTTGATATTAAGCAGGCTTTTTTCTATTCTCAAGGCTTTGTTACTTTATTTTTTTTTAATAATTTGTATGAAATTGGTACTCATTTAAATTATCAATAAATGTACAGCCGGTATCTTGTTACTTAATAAGTTATGAAACTTTTTTCTTGCTATTATTTATTACATTTCGTTCAACAACTCCATGTTGCGTGTCAATACATAAATTAAAACGTCAAGTAATAGTTTCTTGAATATTATTATATATTGATATTGTTATGTAATATACATTTCATACTTCTAAATGTTACAACCATTTTGGGTTTTCGATATTTCATTCACAAAATAAGTCGAAAGTAAATATTTGCCCATTGTGTCTAACAACAAACGAATTGTTTGCATATGAATTTAAACCTTGTGTTATTAAAGATAAAGGCTATTTGACGTTGCATTTTAAGGAGTAGGTATACAATGAAAAATTTGGCACATTCTAACGCCACTTAAGACCACCCAGGCAGAGGTTTTTTCGCGTTTGGGATTATCTTACTGTTTATTTTGAGGCGGGGACCTGTGAAAATAAGCGGTTACGTTTTGTTGCCATAGACACTAAACGACAATACAAATAATGAAGTAGCCTGTCAAATTCAGAACGAATCTTCTAGGTTGTGTTTCAGAGAGAATTTTATTCTACGAGAAAGACGAGACGAGCAAGGCGTTCACCTGATTGTAAGTGATACATTTGCCCGTAACACGACGCTGGTTAAGATGATATACACAGTATAACATTCGCCTTGAGACATCAGGTGTTACGTCTCCTTACCGCAGTAATTTTCCTAGCATACAGCACCTTTCTTATCGGAACATAATAATGTTTACAAGTTTATATTTTGCGGTAGAAACAGGAGCTACGTCGATATCTACCTACGGTATCCGGTAACAGAGACCTACTCCCAGTAATCATGTTTTTTTAACAAAAATTAAAATTTTAGCAATACAAATACTTGTCAATATATCCCTGGTGATAAACTAGCAAAATCATACTTATTACTACTTCTAATACTAAACTCTGGTAAAGATTGTCTTTTGTATATGTGGGTTTACATAATAATTCGAATGAAAGTGAATAAGTTTTTCTTTTCGTTATCTACATAGATGCTATTATATTTATTGTCTCAATTTATTAATTGCTTTTTATATATATTTATGTATTTTCGCTTATATATGTTTACCAATTACATAGTCCACACATGTATTTGTAGACATATATTTTTGTTTAATATATTATTTAGTTATTATAATATTTCCGTACTTGCGCAATAACTAAGTGGACGCTTCAACAAAAGAGACCAAGGAGTAGGCCTAGGAAAAGATGGATAGATGATGTAGAAGAAGACTTTAGAGGGATGGGAAAATTTACTGGATGGAGGAAGAAGGCAGAGAGTCGCGACGTCTGGAGAAGAATTATGCAGGAGGCCAAGACCCACAAAGGGTTGTAGCGCCAATGAATAAGTAATATTTCCTTACACATCACTATATTTCTAATCATGTTTCCTTTTATTGTGTTGTATACAGCTACCTGCTTTATACTTTACATTAGTTTTTTTGTTCACAGGTCTGATCGAAGAAAACTCTTGCAGGGTTATGCACACCTTTCTACTTTTCTTTTACCAATGTATTTGTATATATGTTTCCGTTCTCTTGTGTGTACAATAAATAATGATGGTGTTATAGAGGAAGAAATACAAAAATGGAACTATAAAATTAACGAATGTATAATTTCGATTCAATGCATTATAAAAAAAAACTCGTGAACATTGCGAAGCTAATGTTTTTCTTAAGGTATTGATAATAAATCCGAATGTATGAAAGGAAAGGTATTCGTTTCTTAACCTACATGCTCTTAAAGTAACTTACGTACGATTACACTTCGCCGTGAAGCATCCCCAAGTTTTTGTCATCATTACTTACTAAGGATTTAAAGTGACGCAATTTCACGCGTTTTAACTACGGTTAACTATAACGCTACCCACATACGCAAACGAGGGATTAATTTTTTTTAAAGTGCATTGATGACTTGTAACCGCCATTTTGTGACGGTCCATTGTAATGGTAACATTACAATGGCTATCGATTTTGGAGTACACGAGCGGGATTAGTAGTTCTGTATTTTCAAGTCTCACTATTGATTTCAGTTTTGGTATCGATGATTTTAATCTGTCGAAATCGAAGTGTTAAAAAAAATAACTTTTTGACGGAACCGATGGTATTCTTACAAAGACGCAGAGTTGTATTTTTATTTTACTTCATTTAGTACGTTAACATTTCAACTTAGAATTAAAATCAGGCTATCTACTATTGCCATGAGACAAGCAGAAAATTTGGAGAAATTGATTGCAGTAGGAAAGATCGACGGCAAAAGATCACGGGGTCGAATTCCTACCATCTGTACCGACCAAATACAAGACGTACTAGGCATAACCTTAAGAGATACCTTGAAATATGCCGCCTTCGGGCTGATTAAAGCGGCACTGACAGCGATTCAGGACAAACACGACCTTCAGTAATGCACGAAAGAAGAGGAGGCTGTCGGCAATTACTAATATAGTAAGCGTGTAGAACCAATCTTGCAAAATAATATTATTACCTAGATGCGTAAACTATTAAAGACACCACATTATATTATAAGCAAAACGATATTTACATGTACATATGTTTATATATACATATACAAAATATAGGAGAATGGGGAAGAATGAAATGATTGAGATGAGATAGGATTGGTTGAGTTTAGATCACTGCGATAAGTTCGGAGTTATTACATAGCAAGATATTTTATAATTAAAACACATATAAATACTTCAGACTTTAACTATTATATATTTTTTTAACTGAATTACCTTCTTAATTAAACTGTCTAACTCCAAATTTAATGAGAATTTCAGTTAATTTAGAGCCAATATCCATGGACTCTACATATTCTGTTTTATATCTATTCATTTACACATGAAAATTTGGGTTAAATTACTATAGTCAATTTAATATTATTATCACAGAAAAATAAAGGTCAAATAAATCCTCCTCATTCAATTTAAGTCACACATACCTCATTTATGGAATGCTGATAATCTTTATTATCTTCACTACGTGAGATGTACAATACTCTGCAGTATTCAATCAACTCTTGACGAATGTATCAAAAAATCCAGAATCATTTAAATTTCAACCTTACTGCCTAGTGATTAGAATGATTATTTATTTCAACGACTTCATCCCTTCATATTTGATGTATGAAATTTCCGTATTTACACTGCAAATTAGCTGCATTAAGCATTTGAATGAGGGGAAAGAATTTTAGTTCGATCAAAGCTCAATAGTTTCAGATTGTTATAGTCATTTGTTATATGTATATTGATTGTTATAGTTTCGTTTGTAAAATAGTCATATGCGCTGTTTCTTAAAGAAACATGGATTCAATATCCGACCGAGCTTATGTTAAAGAAAACCATGACCATAAAGCCGACAAGGTTCAAGAACAACGCACCTGGTCAATGTGATCGTAAATGGCATTGAATTTTCCCTTGTCAGGGAAGGCTTTGAGTCATTGCAGTGAGAACACTTAAAAGGCTGATTATATAGCATTATGTTTCATTAAATCTGTACTATGAATTACTTATTAAGTGTATAATAACTAAATACATGTGGAACTATTTTTATTATAAAGGTTGTTGCTATAAAGGTCGACATTTTAAGCAAAGAATCTACCTAACCTGACATTTCGTACAGTACAAAAAATGAGTGTTTGCAACTGAATATAAAACAGCACCGGCATCCTTAAAAACATTTTCAAAGTCGAATATTTAACAGGGAAACAATGGTGGATCGTAAAGATTCATTTTGCCCCGCAATAAAGTAATTCATTTCCTACTGTTGCATTGCATTGTAATGGATTGTAAACTTCCGAATTGTAAAGCGCTGTAAGCAGCCATTAGCGGCATTCACAAAGCAGAACTAGCTCCTCGTCTCATACACCAAATATATCTCCTAACACTTTTGCAAAGTTTAAAATTGCGCATTTACACATAGATATGTTTTTTACGATCGACCCGGCTAAAGTTAGGCGAAAGCAGGAGAAATTTTTAAAGCACAAAAAAATTTCTGTAACTAAAGAGAAATTCTCATAAAAAGAACAGTTCTAGTTTTATTATAGTCAATTTTTTTTTTAAATTTTATCTTTGTTGCATACTTAAAAATGCAATTTGATGATTATCATTGTCGAAATTAAGATCATGTATAATTCTCTCTGAGTACTATAATATAATAAAGAAATAAGGAATATATACAAGAGATTAAGAAAAAATTATTCTATATCATATTATTTTTTAGTTTTAAGTCAATTACTCATTAAATAATTTGAATTCATATCAATTTATAAAAAGGAGAATTTCAGCAAGATGAGCTGTTTTTTAAGCTAAAATAACTGCTACGAGATTGAATATTCTGATTTTATTTATCTTACAATATTCATTAAAAAAAATACAAATTAATATATATAATAAATTAAATTTGCCTTCATTATATAACATTATAGATATATAATGATCCTACACCAAATAGTTAACTAGATTTAATGTTAATTTGATAACTACTTAGAATATTTAAAACTGCTAAAGATTCAATAATTGTCACAAAAGGTAACAAAAGTTAGAACTAAATGTAGATAAAAAATAATAAATAAATAAAAAAATAACTAATTAAAGGTAATACAAATGTAGACCGAGTTCTTATATGTAAAGTATATTAATTTACTATCAGTGGATATATGTTGCCAAACATTACTGTATTTCAGTTGTAAGGGTGTGGTTAGTAGAATTACTGTAGTAAGATTGATCATGAGGGTTTCATGAGGGAATCATTGGTTATATGTAAATATCTTATATTCTATGTCACAGATCATGAGATGAACAATGCTCGTTTTTTCGCTCGCTAGACTAATATGTATATAAAACATATAATTTGTGTTTCATACAACCCTTCGTAGTTCTAGTAAAGTTCTTTTGCGTCTGCGAACACCCGTTATCTTGAGAAACGGTTCGTCAGGGCAATATCAAGGAGCTTTATGGCGCAACCGTTTGAAAAGTTTTATAACCGGCTACTTTCTTTCCGTTACTCCAGTTATATTGCTTTAAAATACCGACAAAGTTACAGTTTTACGCATTTGTATTAACAGAGAAAGCCTTTGGTAAAGTTAACTAGCTAATAAAAACTTTTTGCTTAAAATTATGTATACCGTTACATTGTTATTGGCCTTTCTTATTGCGATTCTTTCTGCGATAAAATTTAAGTAAAATTATTATTTATGAAGATATTATTCAATATGTTACTTATTTCTACACATAGTGTAAAGATAGATTTACTGCCTTTTGCATTATCTTCCAGTTTACCCTAGTTGAAGTAGAGATATCAAAGGGTTGGTGCTATAAAGGATAAGATAATAAAATAAATGCAGAACAACTATTAAATATACATAGCATAATATTAAAATAATATACATGAAAACAATTATTATGTACTCAATATCATCACATTATATGTATAGTATTTAAAAGTACAAAACATATAAACAAAAACATTTTGAAATCAAGGCAACGTTATGTACACATAGTTCAATTAAAAAAAAAAAATTAATTAAGATATTATATATTTTTGTGAAATTTAATCATTTAAGATCAAACTCAAAATTAAACAATACACAATTATTTAATATTCAAGAAATTTTAGTTCATACTTATTATCATTTCATCGTCATTATTTTTTAGCCTTTTGCTGTCTCCTCCGTATATAGGAACAGCATCTGCTGATTTCCTGCGATCTTCATCAGTTAATATGATAGCCACTACAGAAAAACTGCTAATTAATATCTACATAAACAAATTATTAGTCGAAATTTCTGTTATAACTAAATCTGTATATTTCTGAAAAAGTATAAAGTAACGTATAGTGCGGTTTAACAACGCAGAACAGATCATCATTTAATAGAAAGAAAGGAACTGTATTCACCACACACAATATTAGAAAATAAAAATATATAAATAGGGTAATGCGATATGATGTCGAACAGGCACGAACTCAATATTTGCTGCAGCAAGCTTAATGATGCAGTGCTGATATTATGTGGAGCCTTTGCAAAGAAGGGGTGAACTAATAAATAAACAAAAATACCTGATGGGATTGTAGTCAGGCACTAATGTGTATTAATAAAGTGACCAGAATTAAAAAAAAAATATTGATATTGGTTTTATACGTTTTAAATCGAGTCAAACACATGTATTTCATCGTATCGTATTGCTTATAACTAAAACCTTCTTTTTTTTTCTGATTTTCTCTGATATTATTGACTAGTGCTTCTTTATCCTATTATTTACACAATTTTATAGTAATGCTATCTTATTATCTAACGTCACAAAACTGTTGTACACGCACATACATAAATATTTACTTCTTCTATTCTTTATTACAGTATTTATCTTTAAACAATATTTTATAAACTTACATATTTCTATCTGATTTACTTTTCATTAAATGGTTTATAATGAACCCTTGTAAATAAACACCATTAAGATTTTTCACTGTTTCTAGTTATGTCAAAGTACGCTTTGTATTTAGCATTCTTGGAATTGCTATTTTTCCACAATTCTGTCATACCCGAGTCGTAAATATAAAACGTTAGAAAATAACGATTTGCGAAGCATAAAAATCTCATTGTCACGTTAAATAACCCTTTTCGCAACTCCTTTGCTAACGAGCCATTTAACATTCATTCGTTTACTTTTTAAAGAATAGATAGAAGTGACTAATGACGGGAATAAAATAACGGATTGCAATAAAACCCACTAGTTATTGCTAAAATGCAAACATTAAAAACTCAAATAAACATTTAAAAAAAATCACTTCGCACTAAGACTAACTGCAATATTACATAAAGTAATTAAATCTACAAGGTTATCTAACTTACTAAATGTGTATCTTTCAAGCGATTTTAGTTTCTATCGAAAGAAATATAAAGAGGATAGCAAATTTAGGCAAGTATTTTCCAAAACCCTTTTATTTACCCTTTTAGTTACCGTAACCGGGCCCGTTGTGAGAGTTTCAAACAACGGTTTAAAAGGACCGCTAAATGGCTCCGTGATGAAAGGATTGCATTTATTTAGTACGAACCGTACAATATCTATTGAAAAATATTTTGTCCTTCGCGAAATGGTGTGACCATAAATTCTCTTCTAACTGAAAGGATCCTCACAGAAAGGGTAATTAGGATGTAAAAGTGAAATCCCGTTGTGTATTCTGTTACATTAGAAACGGTTATTGTTGCAAGTAAAGAGTTACTTTACTTTCACTGTCCTATAGTTTAATGTCTAATAGAACCAATAGTATTGATTTAATGCCCTTTATTAGTACATTTAGAAGCTTTACTTTCTCTTAAAGTAATACGACAAAAGTTTCATACAATATTTCTAACACACTTTTTTTGTTGGTAGTCAGTTAGTAGTAATAAAGACATGAATTGCGAATACATACAAGATTTATTTTTTATAAGAACGATTAGTTGAAATTAAGTTCTTTGATAATTGAGGAAAAGTAGTTATCTCTTAACTAATGTAAAATAATTCATTATCAGCTGAGTTTCTTGCTGGCGATGTATCAAATTCATTTCATTATAATAAAAAGACTAATATGTATACAGTTGAGTCTCCGAAACTGATTGGAATAGCTAATATATTTCATTAAAATCGTTTGTATTGAAAATATGTTAAAAAATTGGAAATAAGCTCTAGTCTTTCATATGACAAATATTAATACAAATAAATTAAAAAAACCCTGAATATACTATAGTGTTAAATTAAAATTTTCAGAATATGTTGAAGAGTTGAATCTTGTACGTACGGATTTTTAGGAGACTACTCTTTTATTTTCTTAGTGACAAACCTATCTCTTTTCCGCTTTCTATTAATTTATTTTAATATTTATTCCAATGCAACCAAAGGTATTCAAAAACTTCAAATTTTGTTTAAAATATTTCTATATTTTAAACAAAATTTGAAGTCATTTGCAAATATTTCTAACGTAGTAAGAAACAACGTACAATGCATCTTATTAATGTAAATATCTTATTTTCTTGACCAACAATTATCATTATACTTTAACATTCAACTTCTTAGAAATTCAGTTGTATCAACTATAAAGAACAATTGGAAAAAAATGGCAATATCTGCAACAAAAACAACATGACCTACGAAAGCGAAAATGTATTCGTGAACTAATAAAACGCTAAAACGACAAACATTTTGTCGAGCCTTACAACAGTTGATCACTACCAAGGAAGTCAGCTCCAATAAAGTGTTACAATTTACAAAATATTTATTGGCTCTCATAAATTTTAAATAAAAAAATGCGTTTTTGGGTAACTGTCGAGACACGGGGCGAGTGTAACGGGTACGCGGACCTGACGATGTACAAATGTACCAAACGGACGTATTCCGAGAAAAGGAAACCGAAATTTTGACATAATGCGGTGTCAAACAACGGGCCCGCAAACAATGGCGCGTGGACGTAAGCGTGCCTTCGTATTTTGACAATTTCAATAAGCTATAGAAAAGATTGTTCACCAATGTAATTATCGGCCCAATGGGACTCTAACTGTAGCCTTGCGGGAGATCGGTGTGTCACAATATTCACTTATATACGCGTGAACAGTTCAATTTCAAGTTCTTTATGCCGAACGACATGTTTATAATGGAAGTAAACAATGTATAGCGGACGTTCAATATTGTTTGCTTTGTAGTTTGTATTGATTTGAAACGGTATACGGTAATTTTTAATGTAAACGATGAACGAAACGATTATATTTGTATGATAGTAAATGTTAAAGAAACTTATTACATAAAATTATAAAAAATAAATGGAGTTCTTATTAATAAGAATTGTAAGGACTTTTTGGTGCTCTGATGGCGGCTGTGAATAATTAAACATAGTGCTCGAAAGATCTTCACAAGGTAGACCTATGATCTAGTGCAGGATCGATCAGTGTAAAGATCGACAATAATAATGTTTTTTAATACTCGTCGGAGAATAAATGTTAAATTTCTTCATCGACTATGGGCTAACTTTCTCGAGTTCACATATACATTAGACGATAGTCTTCTCACTTAGAATACTAGAGATGACAATATATTAACTGATATAACATAACAGTGCTGTATAGCTATAGCAAACAAGCAAACTATTTTTAATTTATTACAATGAAAATAATAATTTACTGAATAATTTCTGTCGTAGTTTGATTGCAATATCTCGTACAGTAGTTTAAAAAAAATCTTTTTCGATGAACAGTAGCTAATATATTACAGAAATGCATGTAAAGTGTCAATTCAAAATCGAAGTAGAGCAGACGAATGTCGTTTAAAGGACAAAAAAAAACAAGCACATGTGACAGCTTGAAATCTGACTCGCATGACAAACGGGAGTCCGTTTCATTGCTTTGCGCCGACGGAATTCATAGAAACATTCGCGGAGACCATCTTGAAGCGCAAATCGTTCGTAAAATTGGGCCATGGGATTAAGTAATATATTGACTTCTGTCAGAAAATATGCCCGCAAAAATAACAGGTTAATTTTGAAATGTTTTAAATTATAAAGTTAATAAGACATAACTAGCATTTTTAGCGATATTGATACAATATGAACAGCACTGTGAGCTATTGAAATTACTGAGGTAATAGGACTTAATACCTAATGTCTTATGGCGACGAGCGCAATGTAGGGCGCTCAATATCATCAAAACTAATACCTAAAATAAAGATAGTCTTAAATATGAGTTGAGCTACATGTAAATTCGATGGTTACAAAGACAGACGAAATTATATTAAGTAATAATAAGAAAATTGTAAAAAGAGAAACAAAAATGTAACATGCAGCAAGCTTATGTCTGAGAGGCGATGCGTGAAAGAAGAGAAGAAATTATATAAGTGTAAAAAGAATGAAAGATTGATAAATGCAAAGTGGAAGGAGAAACAGTTAGAAAATCAAAGAGTACTAGGATCGAAAGAGAAAACAAAAATAAAGCACATAAAGAGCCTTACCCAAACCCCGAAGGGGAAACGATAAATAAAAAAAAAACTAATGCCTAAGGTGAAACTTACGTGGTCATAGAAACCATATATGTTCCTACTAAATAGTAGTGTCACTTTACTGGCGGTACGTCACCAGAAGCCGTCTGTGTAGGTACCACCGCCACTCCTGTTGCAGCCGACTAACAGTAACGAGCAAATTTTACCGTATTCCAGTTTGAAGGGTGCTGTAAAGTGGTAAAATTACTGGGGCAACGAGACTTAACACATTAATGCGAGGAGCGCACTGTAGTGTAGTGTATACTATCTGAACTAGCGCCACTTGTTATGGGCAAGAGTATCACTTACCATCGTGTGACAATCGTCAACTCACACTTGGCTTGTGAGATATGACCCGACTTCCAACTGAGGGATGGTTAAAAGGGAACCTTTATTAGTAAAAGTCATAACTTATAATAAATACTAAAGAAGTTAACAGCACGTACGATATATTGAATCGAGGCGGAAATACTGTTATATTATTGTTAATCATTACGTTACGAATTTACATTTATAACTAAAAAATTACTTAGAAGGTTGCATTGCATATGTGTATTATATATATGTATATGTATTTACAATATTTATTAATAATTTAACCATAATTCTATAGTTATTTATAAATTATTTATTTAATATTGCATCAGTTGCTACTCTTATACCTACATACAAGATCTCTTGTCTCCCATGGTTGACTAGTAGAGAATGCTTTTATAGCATTAAGTTCGCCCTGTGTACCTTAACAGTGATATTATATTATAAATTAGTAATCTTATATTTAAGGATAAATAAAATAAATTAAATTCTTCATATATACTTTAGACCAAAGGGAATTCTAAAGTTTTGATAGACTTCGTTAATACAAATTCTTTGCGTGATTTCACTTGCACAAATATCGGATACACTTAATTTAAGCAATTCGTCTTAGAACTTACCGTTACTTAAAGCAAGCATATTTACAACAGAAAAATAAAATAGCAGCAAGAAAAAAGTTACATGTTTTTTTAGGTCCAGATGTATATGACGTGTGTAACCAATAAAAGGAAAGTTAATATAATTAAAAGGCATTGACAATCGTACTATAAAGTTAAATATAGTACGATTGTCAATGCCTTTTAAATTATTCACCAAGAGCACTAAGTTTTATACGTTTTTTTTCTTTTAATATTATTAACAAACCTACTTCTTTACCACAATCATAATTAAAATTTAAATATTATCAAGTATTATGCACCGGTTTCGTTTACCACAACCGATTAGTTAATACCGTATAATAAAACAATGTTGGCCAATTTAATGTAACGGTAAAAAATAATTTCGGTGGCAGTTATTTAATAATTTACATATTTAAACGCATTATTTATTAACTACACAGTATTTAAATGTTAGAAGCTAAATGTTGTTGATGATGCTTTATATTTAATAGAATATTACTTATAAGAATATTTTTGGTGATTTTGTGCTGATTTGTATGTTGATGTCCTCATCTACATACTGTTCTAGATTTTCATCTTCACAAATTAAAAAAAAAAACTACTTTAATTAGTAAAATATATTATAGTATTGAGACTATTTAAAAAAGGGTTCAGAGCGCTGAGCTTCTTCTTAGGTCCTTCTACTCAGGATTCTTCTCAGATCCGAAGCCTTTGCTTTGCGAAACGCTAACAGATTTCTTTCGTTTAATAAGTGAACTTTTGTTCGTACATTGAATCAAAATTATGAATTTGTATTTAATGATTAAAAACCTTAAATATTATTACAAATTATAATGATAAAGAAAGCAGAAGCATTACGATGAATATACTCATATTGATTTTATTTAAAAATCAGTGCTGCTGTATTTGTCTTTGTTTCCTATAGTAAATAATAAATATTTGACCTCCTTATTTCCCTTATTTTGTGATCTATTTGCTTTATGTCCTTTTTTGACTGTTTTTAGATCCACACAATTTAATATCAATATTTAGAGTAATATTACAATAACCTTACATAAACTCCTACTTTTACCACCAAGTAGTAATATGCAAACATTACTGTGTTCCGGTTTGTAGGTATACAAGTGAAATTACTGGGGTAATGAAACTTAAAACCTGAAACCTTAAAACCTTTAGTCTCTAGGTGACGAGCGCAATGTGATGCTGTGTTATCTTAACCAGCGTCGCGTTGTTTTAGGCAAGTGTATCACTTACCATCACGTAAACGCCTTATTCCTCTCGTCGTTTCGTGAAACAAAAAAAAAATGAACTGCGAACTATTAATAATAAATATTATCTTTTCCCTAATCTTTATTAGCCAATTAACGTCCACTGCTGGACATAGGCCTCCTCCAAGTAGAAGTATTTAGTCCATCTCCCACCTCGCTTTTCTATACAGTGGTCAAATTCTATTTATTTCCATCCTAAACCTGTTACCAAGTAACTAACTAATATAACAGATTATGAAATAAAAAATTCACTTAAATATCTAATTTATTAAAAACTTTGTTACTCAACAAACCAGTAAGTTTTGAACGATCTAATGATCTTAACGTTAATAAAAGTAATTTATGTAACGGAATGTGGTGAATACAGATCAGAAACCGGAAAATCGTAAATGATATGATGTGATTCATTAGGTTTGTAACACGATCGGTGGGTGGATGGCTGGTGATTTCGATCGTTACATCTGGCTTCCTTATCAGCAATCACCGCCACCCGCTGCTTGCTAACGGGCTCTCGCTTGACGTCATTACTACACCAGTGTATGGGAAACACGACCGAGTAATATTCGGTCTAATCTAGAAATTTGCGTAATTGTTACATGTATTTCCCTAATATCTTTAAAGGATTTTGTTATTTATTTTTAATTTTATAACTCTTTGTTATTATATTTTATATAATTCTGTGCTTTATAATCACAGAAACTCTTAACACTTTGATGCTAAAAGACATTACCAGTAAAAACCTATTACTTAAGCGTTAAAAAAATTAAAATCACAGTTCTTCAGGCTTGCATCTTTACCAATTTATTTTACTTCTTGCTATATCTCAAATCAAAATCTAAAAATTCGCATTACATACATAAGGTAGAATAGTTCCTCAGCGGAAGTTACATAACTACCGCAACACCTTTTTAAGAATACAACTATGTTTCATACATTAAATTAACTCCCCCCCTCCTTCTTTCAAAATATGGATGGTATATATTTGAAACATTTCTCTGGGTTTGTGTCTGTAAGTGTAGCTTCCAAAGCGTTGGACTATTTTTAAATTAAATTTATTGAAGAAAATCGTTCCTATAATTGGTTAATTAACAATCATTTACTCAAAATGTATATCTCTTTTGTTGTTTCATGTGATTCATGGAAGTAAAATATATTTGTGCTGCTTTAATTAATCATGATCATCAACAGCCTGCGGTTGTCCACAACTGGCCATAAGTCTCTCCCAAGTAACGCCACTTAGCCCAATCTTTGGCTTTTCGAATCAAAATGCTACCATCCGCCGCTTTAATCAATCAGTTAATTTTAAAATATTCTTAGAACAATTTGTTAACAGCGCAAAGGTTATTTTTTCTATGAAACCTCAACAGACCCTTAGCCCCTCGGCGTCAAAAATAACCAACAACACTAAAAAGTGAACACCTTCTCTGTGAACATTTTCACTCCCTTATCGATTCGCTTCGGAAAGAGCGTGACGCTGTAAAGTGGAGTCAGCGTACTTTCACATACAAGCTGAATAAGCGCTGTTAAGCTGTACTAAACTTACTAGTATTTGTTCTAAATGGTACGCTTTCAGCGCTAAATTCGCTAAGTGGTTGAATCTGTTAAATAAATAAGGGTTCGCCTCTTGTAACACGTAAGTGTGTTCGGTATTATCTAATGTTGTAAATGAGTTGCGCGCGATAAGACACTCCCCGAGATGACTCTTGACATGTGGTACACTTTTTTGGAGAATTTTAAGTAGTTCTTACCTACCTCATGATTAGGTCGTTGCGCTACTTTAAAAGTCTGTTTTTTTTTTCATCTTCTAAGTTCCATTTTATTAGGCGATTATTGACTAGTGCGCATTCGTTTTCTCTTAACTTCACGGGTACTGACCTGTTTCACAACTACTGTTACATTGAAAATCCAATTTCTTCTTGGTTTGAAATTACCTTGATATATAACATAGCCTATTCGGACAGGTAAACGAAGAGAATAGCTTCATTTTGTCACATATACCTTTTGTTCCAAATTGATACGTTTTAAGTCCTTATGACACAGTGAAAGAAATATTAGTACCAATTTTATTGAAGTACATATTAAAGTACTTAATCTAAACCTCATTGTGTGGATTTCAGGATAAGACTTAGGTAATTTTCGATAACAACAATATTTATTATACTTATATGTACTTATTTTAATTTAATTAAGATATAGTATGAGTAAATGAAGTTCATTCCTTAAAGCCTTAATATAACATGTGTCTTGTAAAATCTTTTGTATTAATTTTCTCTAGACTTCAGTATAATTAAGTTAATTCATCGCCTAAATCCAATAGTTACCAACATTTGGGTCTACTCGACTTAAACTTTACTTGCAAATACATTCATTTATTCATTAAGTTGCATCAACTAAGTAACACCGTTTCGTACTTTTACCATATTTTACGGTATCTGGTTTAAATGTTACCTATACATTTACAGCGGCATATGACAATTCGATAGTACATAGCATACATGTACAAATACTAATAAATAAACAGTAATTATTAGAGAGCATTTAAGCATTAAGTATTACACCTAAGTTACACTTATGTATTGTTAAATGCAATTGTAGGTGCGACGTATTTTTTACAGCTGATGCAGTCAGTTCTCAGGAAGAGACATATAAATGTCTGTATCCCTCTGACCGGCCAATAATTTTTAATGGTTTTCCTTAGCAAACAATGGTATGGACATGAGCGACTCTTTGTTCTCCATTGTTGACATTATTCAGTTTAATGTGTCCCAGTAAATGGTCGCACCGTCTGTCTGTTTACACGTATTACACAAATACTGATTTCGTGCATTTAACGCGTGTTAACTTTGTTTGTAAGATGTTTTGTTTGCTGCACTACACCCCGCTGATGTTCGGTCCTTGTCAAAGTAATTGTTTCTATTTAAGATTTTTTTTTAATTCAAAAGGCTGTACCGTTGTTTTGCTGTATCTCATTAAATTATCCAACTCCACACTTACAACTATTGGATTTTAGCTTTTATTTTAACCTAATATTGTTAAATATACCCCGGCTAAGGACGACTTTAGCGATTTTTGTGATATGATAAGTATGTCTTGAAATCATGTACATATTACTTATTTATATTTATAATTTTACAAGACCTTTAGCCGTTTAACCATTATGTATTCATCGTGCAAATTACATCTTTATTTCTATGCGACAAGATGACAAAACTAACAAGGCGTTCATCTGATGGTAAGTGATAAGCTTGCCCATAACAACGGGTCGCTTGTTAAGATGATATACACAGCACCATATTGCCCTCATCGCCTTGAGACATATGATATTAAATTTCGTTACCCCAGTAATTTCCCCAGCATACAGCACCCTTCAAACCGGAATACAGTAATGTTTGTTCAGTACTATTTGTTGATTGCCATAGGAGCTGCGGTGGTACCTAGACGTTCTCCAGCAACAGAGACCTACCACCAGTAAATTCTGCTATATATTAGCACGTTTTATAACATCGTCCGACAGGAAAACCTTCCGTACAATTTATTACGCAACGACAAAAAAACCTTGCAATAAAAATCGAGGACACGAAACGCTTTGCTACGAGCTTTATTAGAATTCTGGGACCTTCCGAAAACACCGGCCGTTATGATCCGTAAAGAATCGAAAATATTTTGTATTATTTATAATAATATGTATTGTTTGTTTAAATTGTTTTACGACACTGGCGCGTGGACGGAGCACGCCAAGGAGACACAGGGAAAAAAACGTGGCTCAAACAATTGTTTTCTAATATGTCTTTAATGTTAGAAGGTTGTTTTGCTCGTACCGTTAAGAGACAAGGACATTATTAGTATACTGAACAAAGAACACAAAGATATGCTATTTTGACATTATTAAGGAAAAAAGGTAAAACACTATTTATGTACATATATATTGCGAGGAAGAGTTGGTAGATTATCTCCAACAGCACATCTGCATAAAGACAACTAAATGAGGCAATAATTACTAAGAAAGAGTAAATAGTTATCATGACCTTCAACACATTCTCTAACTAGCATACTAATCAATGAGGAATATTGTCCAAATCTCTCAAAATCCACTTCATCCTTTTCCTACTCTCTTTGTAATAAACTTAAGACTTATCACAAGCTGTTTATGATGTTCTTTGTGGCATAACTTTAACTTTACTTGTGTTGGGTTTCAAAAACTCAGATATTTATTTACAATTTCTTTTATGCTTATAATATTTTGTATAAACAGAGAAACAGTTGCTTCTGTATTCTTCTCTTTTATAATTCTTCTATTTTATTTCATGGTTAACAAAGATCTGTGGAAATTATTAGTATATTAAATAAAATTACAAATTAACAACAAAAGAATCGGAACCTAAACTCTTATTTATGAACATGTTGTTGATGATGATTAAATTTTTTGATATTCATTATGTATATAAAGTATTTCATATATGTGTTATCGTTTCTGTAATCGTAAAGTGTAAAATAGGCGAACCGTTAATATATTTTCTCACAGAGATAACTATGTAAATATTGCAGATACAAATCTTTCTAAAGTTAAATAACCTCTTATCAGAGCTAGGAAACTGCTTGACTTCTGATAATTTCTCACGGAAGACTTCTACGCATTAAACATTCTAAGCATTCAACTTAGAGATTATATTTAAGTATACGTCAAGTTAACTAGTGAATAAGAAGTTTATAAACCAAATTGTTGTTTTCAGTTTGTACCAGAGCTTTATTACATAGTTTGTGTTTATCATAACAGAAGTTATATATAAGCTACCGTAGACAATTTTTACATCCTGGGAACCGAATCATCACTTTATCGCTATCAGTCAAGTGGTGTTGTGGCGACTTATGTTACTGTGAATTGTTTGTGTGTATGTAAACTTATGACCATGTCACTTTATGCTTTATGTGGCCCATTACGTAGTACTAATTTGGTTTTCCAAAGAAGAGATATACGTTGTACATATTTTGTTCAGAGTATGAAAATGATTATTAATTTCTTGGATTTACTTCCTCTGTTAGAGACGAGAAGTATAATGAAAGACAGAATTACGTATGAAATGTAGTTAAATGATTAAAAATCAATAAGAAATATGTAGATGATGTATTAAAGAGCTCAATCTTTATCCTTAAAACTTGTGCTTACAACTGAACAAGGCCTGACCTCGAATGTAGAAGAATGCCGTACTTAGTTAACTGTTCGTTGATGGCATTATGAGTATATTTAAAACAATAAATAACTTTACAAACACTATCTTATCTTGCTATATATTTCGTGTTCTTCGTCATACAAAAATATCAATTCCACGGAAATAACCGATATAACTTGATTGAATCATTGAAATAGTATGACGCTGATTTCTGTTGAGGAAAATGAATTGTCTTAATCTTCAGCTAAGTATCCACCAAATAATATTCCTATTGTTGGGTTTGGGGCCTACATATACAGGCATAGGATCTGAATTTTTATTAATGTTTATTAAGGATTGGCTCATGCCGCTTATTCCTCGGAACACGTAAGTTTTCTGACGGTGATTTTTTCAACCGAAGCTCAAGCTCTGAATAGTAGATCGCAACTTGACCAATTGAATTTATAATCAAATTAAGTTGTATATATTATTTAACTTAGATACCAAAGTGCAGACTTTAGCTGTTTAAATGATGTATACTATGTATAATTCACTTTGTCCTATTTTAGAACGATAAAAATAATGTACAAAGCGTGTAAGGTAACCGCCGGTCGGTTGATTCAGACTTTTATCTGTTCTGTTTGATTCATATTACGATATAAAATGCATTTATCGCAGACTAGCTGACTACCACCTCCTATCAGCTGTCGAGGTTGCTCGATATCCGGAATACCACTTTTCCTTATTATTGTTTAGATCACCATTTTTATTATTCATTGCCCGATGACATTTGGTCATTACTAAATTTATACGCGCTGTAGATAACGATTATAACTACTTAGAACTTTTATCATTTCAGTTGTTAATAATATTGTTATAAATAGAATGATTAATTTATTACTAATAAATTATTTTCTTAGTTTTCAACGGCGCAAGCATTCACTTGCTGATAAGTGATACATTTGCTCATAACGAGGGTCTAGTAAAGACGATATATATACAGCACCGACAGCGCTCGTCACCTTGAAACATAAGATGTTTAGTCTCGTTGCCCCAGTAATATCACTAGCTAACAACACCATTCATACAAAATGTTTGCACAGTAATGTTTGTCGCCAGCACAAGGAGCTGCAGTGGTGCTTACCTAGACGGTCTCCGGCAACAGAGCAAGACTAGTAAAATTCTGGTCATCTATATTGAAGGAACTCTGAATGCCTATATATAGCAGTGATTAAACGCTTGATATTTAAAGTGGAATCTCTTAGTTTGATTGGTGAAATCTAAGTGATGGTATTAACAAGACCACGTAGCTATCCATCAACCACATACTATAAATTTGTTACCATATCTGTGCTGCTATTCCAGCTGTTAACATGAGAACTAAAGTAATTTTTTAAATTGAAGAATTGAAAGCATGAAGCTTCACAAACAACACCCATTATTAACACTCAAAATCATGTGAAAATAAAATCAGTTGTTAGCTATCGGTAGACTTATTAGATACAGTCCAAAGAATATCTCTTATAGACAATTTGTATAAGTTGTTACTATTACTGTAACGTTGTCAGCGCGTGGGAATTAACTGTCATTTATCAATATTTACATCACTTTTTGACAATTTTGACAGCGACTACTTGAACGGTGAACTCCTTAATATCAGTGTACCGGTACTACCAATTTTAGGTGACGATTGGACAATCAAAGTTATCTCCGAGTTGATCGAACTGTCTCACTGTTTACCAACGGATATTTCGTACAGTTTTATCTATAAGTTCCCAATATTGGGCCCGGCCCTATATTCACTTAGTCTGTTTTTATTTCACTTTAAGAAGCTTCAAATTAAAAAAAAAATTTCATTTTGAACAAAATTTTAGTAACATTTATATAGTTGCTTAAACTCAAACTTTTCACTGTGCTAGTCAACTTTTACGACCTTTGAACCTTTTATAATACATTTTTTTATAATTAAGTTTATGTTTCGGGTAATGATTACAACCACCTAAATTACAAATATCTATCAAATTTACTACTTAAGACTGCATCTTTAATAAAACACCATTATTTCCTAGACAGTAAAGGATGTATAGAAGTAGTTAGTTAATTTTGAATTCAAAAACCTTTGAAGTACTGTTTACGAAAACGAATTTCAGTAATCTTCTTATTATGTTGAACAGTCTCTACTGCACAGTAAGTGCATTATAACCTGGAGATGTTTGGTTCGAATCTGGAGCGAGAAATTGGTTTTAGATAGCTCTCACATTTTCACATCCTCCTACCTCATCAACACATTCTCACAATCTACCAGTGTAGCTACGTACGTATTAGTATAACCATGTTCTGTCGGTCTTGTCACTTAATACCGTGTGAAATTGAACTAACGTTAGACCATTATAATTAATAAATTTTTGATAAACTGTATAAATCATTAATATGGAATAAAAAATCGTTTGTAGGCGGTTTAAAAAGTAAAGCAAGTTGTTATCACAGGAGCGGGCGTTGTTGTGAAAGTCAATACAATTGTACAATGAAATGCTATTGTAAGGTGATACGGGATCGGTGGGCGCTGAGGCGATTGTGATCGGGACGAGCTATCACGTCACGTCACGGTGCAACTAAACAGATGCGCGACAAGCCCGTCGCGTTATCGCGATTTTATCGCGACAGCTCCGCCACCCGCCGCCGGCCGCGCTGCCGTATGAATCGGCTCCGACTGGCCGGTGAACATGTCCAACATATTGTACAATTTCAACCAACAACAATGAGCATGTTCTTGTATAAAATCATATAATAATAACTAATAATTTTTTACTAGTGGTAGGTACCAGGCAGCTCCTATTGCATCCGACAAATAGTATTGTGCCAACATTACTGCGTTCCAATTTGAAAGGTACTATATGCTGGTGAGACTCCTGATAGCCTATTGGTTTAAACGCCGGCCTTCCACTCCAAAGTTATCGGGTTCGAATCCGGCGTGCACCAATGAATTTTTCAATTTATGTGCAATTAGTATAACACCAACTAATATCATGTGCTTTGACGGTGAAGGAAAACATCGTGAGGAAACCTACATATCTATGTCATGACCATATGTGGTCGGACTAGTATGTGAAATGGTGAAGGCAATGTCAACACCACTGCGTTATAATCGCCAAGAAAATCGTAGTGTTTCACTACACATGATGACCATGAGGAAATACGAGTCAGAAGAAGATATGCTAGTTAAATTACCAGAGTAATATCTTATGACCAAAAGTGACAAGCGCTTTATGATGCTATGTACCATCTTAATACATTCACTGCCACATAAATACATCATCTATGGAAACCATTTATTTTGAAATCTTATTTATCAATGTACATGTAAACGATTAATTGTAAGTGGTAAATAAATGTTTTTTTTTTTAAAAAAAAACGAAATTGAGTTAACCGTTTTTTCAAACCTGATTTGGAGACACAACTACGTACACTATGTACTCGGATCCGAGTGTTTAGCAGTGAATGTGTTAATCAGCGTCACGTTGTTATGGGCAAGCGTATCACTTACCATCAGGTGAAGCTTTTCTTATATCGAAGCCTGTGACTCTTAACTAGAATTAATTCCAATGTCTCTGGAATCTGTATATCCGTATCAGACATATTTGGATATAATATTATCATAACTTCTTTTTTACTTTGTTTTTGATTATTTATAGGAAAACGGAGATATTTCCCTATCTGCCTTTTTTCAACTGCCTTTCTAATAATGGTTATTATTAGCGTCTATGATTTTTGAACTACGAACTAATAATATTTTTTTACTTCTAAAATATCTGAAATCTTTGTATTTTCTATCTATCTTTTTCTTATATAATATTTTAGCAAGAATAGATGTGCATATGCACAGAATAAGGTAGTGTAAAAATACTGAAAGTGAGTTCCATCCCTTGTAAGAGTTATTCAGATCATGATCTTAAAATGACCAATGAAATTAGTTTTTTTTTAATAAGTAAGAACGTCTCAATTTGTGGTGCACCTTGATAATCAACAAACGAGGCTGTAGTTCTCTATTAACCCGCATTGGGACAACATAGTGGGAGATGGCTCAAATCCCCCATTCTTTTAGCTGAAAGTAAGAATAATATAAATTATACTATTTTTTTAAATACGTCATTTTTTTCCTTTTTTAAAAATTAACGATTGAAACAATTTTTAGGATTTTCTGGAGCTAAAGATGAAAAACAAGCAAGAGATGTTAATGACAATAAAAACAGTAAAGCATGTTGTAAATAAAAAGTTCACAAATATAATAGACATAGGTAAACATTAGTAAAGTGAGATTTGAATTTTTGCATATAAACCTAAAATATAGCTGGCGGCTACCAAAACTCATTCACCGGTACAAAATTAGGTTAAACAACCCTCCAGCTCCGCTTTTGAGATAAAATGATCGACGATTTCATCTACACCAGGAGACACTACAGATCTTACGATTTATAAAATTGTACTCTAAATGTATTTAGTAAAGAACATAGTTTTATTTGCACAAGGAATTTGTAAACCCTATAGCAAATATCAAAGTATCTTATACTATAATTACTTATTTATAAAGTACCTTATTCAATGTTGTATTTGATGTATATATTTTGCATTTAAATATAATCATATAAGCATTGTCTTTGAAGTCATTACAGTATGCAAATGACCACAGAACGCACATAAACTTTAATATCGAATATTTATTCAGTAATTTGGTATTATATACAAAAATTAAAATTTAATAACCACAGATTTGTTAAATAAATAATAAATAGTAACTATGGCATGTACTAAATAATTTGTTATATCGCCATCTTTGTTTGATAACTAGAACTATGATCCTTTAATCGATTTTATGCAAAAGTATGTTAAATAATCGACAGATGTCGCTATTGCACAGAAGAAAGTTTTTTATTATTTTTTTGTAACTAAAGAAATAACAATTTAATAACAAATCATCATAAACTTATTAATAATTTAACATACTTGTTTATTTAAATCAATCTAATATGTTATCATAAGCAAATAATATAACGTCATCTAGCGGTGGTCAAGATACAATAAGTTTACAATAATCATTACTTTGAATCATTCAGTGATCTAAATGTTTATTTGTAGCTAGAGATGTCGTTACAGTCATAATGTTAATCAGAGAGAGAAACGCCGAAATTAACACTGTGCCAATAATTAATTTAATAAGTTTTCTTCCAAAAAGGTCGGCATAAGATTCTTATGGGGTAAGTAACGTGCTAGTAGTGCGTCTAGTACTGCGGACGTCTATAGGCTACTGTGACTGTTTACCATCAAGCAAGCCTGTTGGCCTGTGTCCATATATTATTATATCATCCTTGTGTTAAGACTATCAATATAAGTATGGCATAGTATGGTGAGCATGCGTGCTTCACCATGTATGGTAAAGTTGTCTATAGACATATTTTATCATATTTTTTAACTACATTAATAGGACTAAGTATACTTAAATACCATATATCTAATAGAACGTGGATTTGTTTTAGACAAACAGCGCAGGAAGATTTGGAAAACTTCTAAGGGCAAAAAAAGTGCTTGAAAAACTGTATAAGACGGCTGGTAACAACTGAATGATTAGTTTAAATTAGCATTTAATACAAATGACGTATATCCAACAGATGACTGCCGCAGGGTATAATGATATCTAGGAGTAAAAGATTAAAACATAAGAAAAGTTGAAGATATAAATTTAACTTGTCACTGCCCGGTTTTACATATTATCAACTCATTAACATCAATTATTTATTCTTATTTTATTCATTTATTATTTTTGTACATACGGTATGAAAAACATGGTGATCTTAAAATAATACGTACAAACGCAAGCTTAATTCTAGAGTTAGTTATCTTCGGGCAAACTTTGGCGAGGAGAAGAAAGTGCATGGTTTATGCGAGTAGAACATGTGTACATAATCCAGTTATACAACAAGTGAATTATAAATAATATTTAAATTGAGTCCATTGTTGTCCACTGTTGACGATAGGTCTCCCTATTGATGTCTAGCACGACCTGTCCGAAGCAGCGTTGCCAGGTCGTTTGTTTATCTACAACATCTCGCATTTACGTCAGTCGCTGAAGGATTTTGGATATAAATGCACAAAATTCAGATATTATAATGGTTTAAAATTATAACATAGAATGTGTACGAAATAAATCATGCGGGACACAGCGTTGACAGTGATCTAACAAGTTAATCATAATGGCGGCTTTATTGGGCACGCGTGAAACGGATCGTTAGTTGCCAATAGAGCGTCAGTGCCGGGCGAATTATCCGGTCTAATTTGATGTCGGGGTTTATGTGTTTGCTCGCCCCGCCGGCGGACCGTTCTCATTAACCGAACTATGCCGTAAACCGCGCTCACACTTCGCCGGGAGTAGGGCTGCCTTCACAGCAACATAAATTGTCTAATTCCACTATACTGGTTTTAACTTTCTATTAATTAATTTCATTGAAAATCGAAATCGTGACCTTTTTGTTCAAAGTTTGAAAATTAGCTCATATGTTATTCAGCACTATTTAGCAGTAGAAATGGGAGCTGCGGTAGTATCCATCTAGATTGTCTCTGAACGGAATGACCATGAGGTTTTAGTCCATATCCCCTGATTGCATCAGTTTTTTTTTGTTTTAGGGTGATGTGGATGCTTTCTGCCACTATTATGGTGGCGAGGGCTTCATCGGCCCCGGACTCTGCAAGCTAATGATTGCATCAGTGTAAGAGAGATTATTCTACTAACTTAAATGATCCGTAACGCTTATAACTTTTAAACCGGAAAAGCTACATGGATACACTTTCTGGATAAAATGAAGTATAAATAAAAAGACTATAGCTCTTCCGGTTAAGGAGATATGAAAGGTGAAAGTTAGCAATGTGGAAGGGAGGTACAGCAATATCCACAGCTTGAAAATTAGCCCTTGGGCTAATCTGGGACATTCTAATGTATAAAGGTAATAAAAGCCCAGATAATAAGAGTAGTCTTTCAAACTTGTTTTTATTTACAATAGACAAACATTTCTACAGTTTCACGTGATGTCCAAAATGTAAGCTAACTTTATAGACCACCGATAGAGAAGTTAGAGTATGCAGAACCAATATCCAACCCTTAGTTAATCAGAGAACCGATTACAGACGTATTTAATAAGAATTAATATTTTTTATTAAAATAGACACTGTTAGTGTTAAGACTCAAACCATATAAAGGATATTTATATATCCAGGTTGCTTAAATTTTTACTTGCTACGGGATTCAGTTTCGTTTGTGTTTCTTCCACTTATATCTTATGGTGGCTTATTAATCTCTGTTATGAAGCTGCCTTCTTACAGGAGTTAATTTCAGATGTGTCGCTTCCGACGGTACGACACAGCGGTTTATCGATTACGCCCGCAATATATCTATCGCCGGTGCGATTGTGCAAACTGAACATATCGACTGTTTACTTAACGGGCTCAGTCGCTAATGAATCTGATTAAGTAGCTTTGCAGCTCGCAAATCACTGTCAACGCAAACATTCCGCTCTTGCCCATTCGTTATTGGCTCGCAATGTTTTGTTTGTTGTACGTGGTGTTTCGGACTTGTTCGATATTTATAGGTATTGTTGCTGACAATCCATTTCTCTTAATAAATGAATGAAAGAATTTGATTAGTATAGTAAACTCAAATTTATTGACGACCACATAAGCCTTCTCAACCATATCCAGCAGAAAGAACGGATGCCACCTGCATCGAATAATTCACTGCGATCACTATTCCTTGGCCCATGCTGTGCTTGTTATGCACTTGACTTTGCCTGCGGTCTTTGGTGTTCTTTGAATCTCCTAAATCAAGTTGAAAAGCACTTCACATAGCCTTTTCTATAGAAATTTTTAAACTCACAAGTATTCTTTATATCGACTTTCACTTTTGAATCCAAATGTTTATAAACTTTATCTAAGTTGTCATCAAATGTGTTATTCAATCTGTAAATTAGTTATAGATTTACCATTAGCGTATTTTAGGAAATCTATTTGTTAATTTAAAGGTTGATTAATATTTAGGATTTGGAATTTTTGGGGGAGTCTCTGCTTGTAGTCACGGCGATATTTAAACATTATGTAATTGCCGAAGATTAGATGAAAATTATATTTTTTAGACAGTGTCAGGTTTTAAATCTAAGTGGCGCGAGATTGAGTGTTTACACTGCAATGCTAAAATAATTTCATATTCAGTTACTGTATTTATACGTAACTAGTTACAATCTTGCTCTATTGCAAGTATGTTACTATACTTAACTTATTTTGTACTCATACTGGTTTAAGTAAATTTTTTATCGGTTTTTTTTTATACTTACTATGTCTATATCCTTAAGCATGTAATAATTAATAGGAGTTTAGATAAACTTTATTAATAACAAAGTAAGCTAGTGTATACAGAAAGACAAACTATATAAACGAAAATGGGTAACTGTTTTTAAGAAAAGTTATATCTATGTATATGTTGTAAATCCTGTGTATATTACACAGGATTCTGTAAATCGTTACCATCCCCTAGTTGCCATCAAGATACGCTCCCGTTCTCACTGAAGGGAGTACACCCGTTTTATTCATGTACCCCTCCGATTCCAACCCCCCGGCGCGAGGGTAGGGCGTGGCGCCCAGCGTGGGGGCGGTACGCGCATGCTCCATAACCTTTGACCTGTACAAGATGGCAGAAGATACCACACGATGTAAAAGTGATTTGATTGACTACAATAATTTTAAACAGTTAATAGATTTACTATTACAATAATAGAAAGTAGTGTTGTTGTAGATGACAAGCGTTAAAAAGGTTTGTGAAGTAAGTAATTATATATTTTATTTATTATATTGAAGTGATAAAGGTAGATTGGTAAATTATAAAATGTCATTGATTTTTGTATGATTAATTGTTAGATGTTTAGTCAACTTTATAAGCGAAAATTCCACGATTTGTGTCTTTGTATAAATCACCGCTGTGCCCCATAACGGTGAGAAATTTATAAGAGATAATATGTTTAAGGTTTGTTACTCTGTTCAAATAAATATCTCTTCGGACAAGCGATTTAAGATAAAATAAAGCAATAGATTCCTTCACATTGTCGATGTTATCGCTTGGAGCCTTGGCTTTAGATGTTTTTACCATATTTGTAACATAACTAATAATATGTCTCCTTTATAGTGAATGCCGTTTTGTTGCGAAATTACAGACTTGACTACTGATACTGTACATACACTGATAACATATAACTTTATATTTGACAAGCCTTCAGTTTTAATAATACAATGATCATATAGATACAGTTAAATATTTTCTATTGAAGAAATTTTCTTCTGTGTTTCTTAACGATTTTCTTCAGTAATCATACAGAAGAAAAAACATCAAGTTATGAGTTTTTAAAATGTTATGTGTACTTTTATAATGTCATTATATTTATTTATTTGAATTAAACATTGTAATAAAGTTCATCACAAATTAACAATAAATTTTTAGTCCAATAATGAACTTGCAAATCTTACTATCATATAATTCATTAATACTATAGAAATTCTTAAGACTAAGTCAGTTATAAAGTGTGAAGCTATGGAACTCCCTACCTCCCTCTATTCGATGTAGCGAAAGTATTAAATCGTTTAAAAAACTTGTCAAAGATCACTATCT
>DWLS01000641.1:0-27948 GCA_018246255.1 Pachliopta kotzebuea
GTTACCGTGGCCGCTACCGTAGCCAGGACTAGCGAGGCCGCCGGGGACTAGGGGCCTTGGTTTTGGTTGTGCCATCTCGGAGGTTAATAGCCTACTGGTGGTCTACGTTTAACTATTGTGTTATTATGATAATGAACTATAGTTTATTTCCACAGTAAAATATGTGTGAAATACCTAGCATTATAATTGAACAAAACAAAAAGAGACAGATGAATCAAATAGAAGAAGACGGACAGAAGAAGATACCGAAGAAGTTTCTACGTAAAACACACTACAAACCGTATTACAATAACTTTTGCTTAGTACTGATTAGTGACAGATAAAATCAAGTAATTATAACCTGATATACCTTTCAGCATATTTTCGCACAAAAATTGTTGTACAAGAAATGTTATGGGGGTGTAAGGGGTCCCACACAACAACTCACAGGACCCAAGCCAACCTAACCTACTCGTGGTGCAGCCTGCTATTCAATAAACGAAGCTTTGACTCCTCACCAACCCGTTTTGGGACATCGTGGTGGGAGATGGCCCAAATCCCCCTATCATTAGAGAAACCTTTATCCAACAGTGGATGTATATCGGCTGCTGATGACAGAACATTACAAATATATCACCATAACTTTTACTTACTACAATTTTGCGACAGATATAATCAAGGAATTATAACATACTATACTTTTCAGAATGTTTCATGTGTAGAATTGGAAATTTCTTAAAAAAAATTAAACTATATCAATACAGTAAATGTTTAGGACTCTATGAATACATTTTTGAATTGAATGCTCATGCAAAGTTTATTTTTTTTAATGACGTACCGGAAAGGAGAGGAAGGAAAACACCACATTGCGATCGTCGCCTTGAGATGTAAAGTGTCAAGTCCCGTTACCCCAGTAATTTCACTAGCACACACTTCATACTGCAATACGGTAACATTTGGCAGCTGCAACAGGAAAATTAATCATCTAGCTAAGATCTTTGTTAAATATTGAAAATTACAGTTTAAAGTCCAAATGTTAATAGGGTCTTTGTAAACAATTAAATAATAACATAACGTTTAACAGTTCTTAATTGCTAAACAGGAAAAGTTACTACGTAAAGTGTTTTTGATAAGATATGCAGATAGTTAAAAAAATATTAAAGTTAAGATAAAGATTACATAAAATCTATTATGTTTATTTTTTTAGTTACATCAGAAAATTTATTTAAATATTGTCAATAAAGTATTAGCAGATTCTCAAAGTATTGAAATGTCGGTTATGTTTATTTAGAAAAATATTTACAATTCATTTTTTGAGGAATCTCCTGATATAGCTTACGTTGTAAATGAATTGTATGGTAAATGATTTACGTCTCAATAAGTATTTATTAAGGTTTGGCACGTAGAAAGATGGTATTTCAACACCTTCTTCTAATTCGTGTTTCCTCAAGATTGAGGGTCGTGGTCATAGTGTGTAGTGAAACACACAACGACTTTCATGGCAATTGGAGTGGTTTTCTATTGTCTTCTCCATTTCACGTACTCGTCCGACCGCAAATGGTAATGACATAGATATATAGCTTTCCTTACGATGTTTTCTTTCACCGTCAGAGCACGTGATATTAGTTGGTGTTATACTAACTGCACGTAAATTGAAAAATTCATTAGTGCAGACCTGATTCGAACCCGGTACCTACGGAGTGGAAAGCCAGCGTTCAAACCACTAAGCTACAAAAACATTATCTTCCTTAAAAATAAAAGACAAAAAGGGTACAGGAAAAGAAGATTTAATTTCAACAGACTTAACATCAACATGTTTTTGAAATATTCCTTATCTGTTAACTTAAGAAATAGTTAGTCATTATTTGCCACTTAGCGCGTGGTTAACCAGTACATAAAAAAACAATTAACATTTTCTTTAAGACTTTTTCATTCACGGGAATTGTGAAACTAATTATTAGTATTACAATACAAACAAACAGAGAAGTAAAGAAGTTGAACAGAATGGAGAGATAGGTAAATAACATCAGGCTATTAAAGACTTTGATGATTTACTGATGGTAGGTCTCTGTTACAGACCGTCTAAGTAGGTACCATCGCAGATCCTATTTCTACCGCCCAATGGTAATGTGTTCCATTTTGAAGGATGCTGTATACTAGTCAAATTACTGGGGTAACGAGAATTAACAACTAATGTCTCAAGGCGATGATTGCGTTCATTGTGCTGTACCATCTTAACCAGCGCCACGTCATAATGCGCAAGCGTATCACTTACCATGATGTGAACGATTTGCTCGTCTCCTCGTCTTGTAGATTAAAAAAAAATGTGAGCCATGCTAATTAAATAACTGATTTAAATTTTTAAGTTACAAACTAAAATACATTAAAAGGTACGAGTGAAGAAATAACTATTATTAAATTACATGTGAATGAAGAGCATGCGAACAAACCCGAAACCGAAGACGGTGATCTTTAGACCAATAATGAACTAGATGATGATAAAGAATAGTAAAAAGCAGTAAATCATAGTTGATTTAGAGCAATGTGTGATGGCGTAACAAGTGGTATTCCAGCTAAACAACCCACGCTAATAGATGCAATCTGTTATGTCCACGTCACAGGCAATTTCAATTAGGTTGAGAGCTCGTGTGCTCGTGTCCCCTATTTACCGTGTCAATCATTTATTTGACGCAATCAATGATACAGTAATCCTTTCGCATCGCTTTGATTCAGCTAACAGTGTCCATTGTATACGTAAACGATCCAGGAACTGCTGTAGAGGTCAATTAGTCGTTATTTATGTAACGAATCCGACCACGGCGACGTCTGTTCGTGAGATGGTTACAGGTCTAAATTTAATAGCGATTTAATTGCTTAAAACTAAGATAATTCCTTAAATGCCTTTTTAAATAAGATCAAATCTGAATTTTGGAGCAATGTAGTTTTTTTCTACTTTTTCAGATTTTTGATTAACCGCCGCGGTTATTTAGAAATGATAAATTAAATTCTTTAAAAATACAAATTAGTTCTGCTGATTTATCTTTTACGAGAATCAATTTACTTAGTATCAACGTGTTAAGTATTATTTAAATCGGCAGCTCTCCAAATGTTTCCATCACCTTTATGAGAGAAGAGCCTAAGTCCGCTCCTTTCGAATGTCCCTTTTCTCATAAATAGAGACTTTGGGATATTTAAACACTATGCTAATTAAGTGGTGGTTGACACATGTCCACGAAAAATGTTTTTGGAACATATCGTTTCCTCATGATCTTTACAAACTGAGCTAAGTCGTCACCAAAAACAATACAAATGAAAGCTGTTAATAGAAATAAAGACATGCGTGTTTCATGTTAAAGTTTATTGCAAAATATTACACAATACTGTATATTTTATGTTAATGGTGTATAAAGTAAATAATATTACTTCTGCAGGTCACGGAGGTCTCACGGAAGTCTCACGGACACATTCAAGGTAGGTCCCACTATGCTTGTCTTTGCCGTCATTTTGAGTTGTCATCACAAGGTTACAATAGCGATGATTTTAGTGATTGCTCGGAATACATTGACAGAACACATCAATACTGTGACGGCAGAAATACATGACGGTAGTAGTTAGTCTGGATGAAAGAAAATCCTACCACAGACCAAACTCCAAATAGCTTAGTAATCAAACTATGGACTTTATAATGCAATTGCTTATCATTGCGCCGCGAAGATAGTAAACGATATAATTTAAAATGTACTAAGTCATAATGAAGTAATTATACGTAACTGTATTTAACAAAGTGTTTATTATTATATAAAAATCAGTAAAGGTACGCGTTGCGCTTGACCTTTGTCGTTTGTTGCAAAGAAGCAACGACGGACGGGTAATTTGTTATGTATACAATGGGATCGTGTGTCTTTCAACAAATTAAAAAAAAAGCCATTGTAGTAATCTTAAAAGGCTTTATGTACTTTACATACAATACTCCTAGAATCATTATTTTTTTTATATTTATATATAATGAAAATACGAGGTTGAAATCTTCCATTTATTACGAAAACATAAATAAATCGAATCATTTGTATAGTTATGAATTTGTATATTGTTTAGATTTTTATAATGTTTATATATAGATAGTAACAATAAATATATTTTATTCATCAATTAGACGATAGACGTCCACTGCTGGACATAGGTCTCTCCTAATATTGAAGGGATCTAGGCCGACTTCTACCAAACTGGCCTAATTCGAGTTAGTGTACCGCAGGTATGGTTGGCTTGGGTCTTATGGGTTGTTGTGTGAGACCCCTTATACCTATTTTTACTTAACGGTCGTTTACCTTATGGTAAGAGATACATACACCTATCAGTAGTATAGAAGCAATAGTTGGATGATCAGATAGGCTGTGCCGCTTTCAGAAGTTTCATTATCACTGTAATTTAGTTACATCATTGTTCTCACACTGTTTCTTGGTGACAGAAATAGTCAAAGGCATTAATTTTTTTTAAACTCTTGGTTATGTGGGGCTTTATTTTGTCTATTTTCTTCCTTTTTTCGTTACATCTCTCTCTTTCTCATTATCATCTTTCAAACCATAGGATATCCTCTTTACATTTCCTTTTTTCTTCAATGCATCTCCTCTCAGATTTCAGGCCCAGCTTTACAATATATCATTTTCTATTTAACATCAATAAGTTCTGTTTTATATCAATTTCGCATTATTAATTTTCACTTCAATTCATCATTTTTTGTTTTTACTTTGTTTAAATATTCATTCATGTACATTTCAGCGGTTTCCGTCAACAGAGATCTATCATCTTCCTACCACTACATAACTTGTGGTAGTTATGTATTCAGATCTAACAATCGTAAGTAAGGAATAAATGAGTATTCTTATATTTCTTTCCATTCTAAATCTCTTATTATAGTTTATTAAACTAGTTTTATATCAATGGGCCTCATGTCACTGACGGATATAAAATCCAGATATAAAGTCCAGGATCTAAGTGATATAACTATGCCAGAGACACTTTTACAGTCTTATACCCCAAATAAAAATAGTGGTACATAATCATTCCAATGTACATTGTTAAAATAGCCGACTCCTAAATTTCTAAATAATAAATTGAAGATTGGAGACCACATTGTCTAAAAATCAACCTCAGCCATAGATTAATAATAAAACATATAGATAGTGTAGAAGAGAGTCGCGACAAATAGGGTAGGAGTAAGTAAATCAGCGATACCAATTTCTGGATGTTCAGCAGTGACCACTTAAAGTCTGAAGTTGATGATAATGAAGCCAAGCACATAATGCAGATTATACATTCAACATTCCTCATACCTGCTTTGTTTAAGTAAACAAACATAAAGATTAGTTATCTTAAGCCGTTGCTAGTTAATACTGTTTGACGTAGATAAGTTTTTAACCTATTTAAGTGAGGGAAGCCCCGTAGTTAAAAATACCGTTAAAACCAAATTAGGCACTAAAATAAGTCTTCTAAGTTACAAAAGAAAATGTTGTAAATATAACAGATAATTTAAATTTTTTTATCTTGTAGAAAGAACCTGGATTTGATATTAGTTTTTTACCTGTTAACAGTTAAGACGATATACACAGCACCACATTGCGCTCATCGTCTTGTGACCTAAGACGTTGTCTCGTTACCTCAGTAATTTTACTAGCAAACATCACCCTTTAAACCGGAACATCGTAACGTTTACACAGTTCTGTTTGTCGGCTGCAAAAGGAGCTGCGGTTGTATTCACCTAAACTGTCTCCGGTAGCGGAAACCTACCACTAATGAATAGGATGGTGAAAAGGATTTCACGTTCCGCCTAACTTGTTACTATCAGAATTCCCACGGTAACGACTAAACTGATTCTATAGTGAAGCGGATAACAATATATATGCAGAGTATTGTTAGCGAAAACACTTCACCATCCACGTAATATTCATTTAACACAATGTTATATTGAAGTCAAGAGGTTTATGTTTAAAAAGCGTTGTTATTATTTTAATTACTGGGGTAACGAGCCTTGATATTTTAGGTCTCATAGTAGATAGAATGTAGTATGTACTGTAACTGTATTATGTAACTAAGTACTCTGATATAAATGATCTATTTTATAATTCGGTACTGAAGTATCAAAGATTATTTTATACTCCCCAAAAAAGCATTTTGAACTTTCAAATAAGCATAATATGCTGCTATGTACCAAAACTTGTTTATATGCTTTGTTGATTCGTCTATAAATAAAGTTTTTTTTTATTACATATGTATAATATAATATAGTTCAAGTCTTAGGTTCTAGACAAAACCAATAATCTCTGCCCTTTTCTCATTTCCTATTCAGATTATAATATTCTAAAACTATTAATTTTTTTCTAAATTATCTAATATAGGATAAGACAACATCCCACCGCAGACTTATTTATATATATTACTTATATTTTCATTTTATTTCATCAGTATAAGTATAAATAAAGTAAAAAACAAAAACTGATTGTATAGAAGTGGAGTAATATAGACGAGCTTAGCAATCATTGAGTGTTTTACTAGTTAAAGTTAGATAATAAAGATTTAGTTATTAAGAGTCATAGCTAGAGAAATAATGAAAGAAGAAAAAAATACTAAAGATTGCTATGTATTCGATAAAACATCTAAAACAATATGAAAATAAAAATAAAATACTCACAACACTTTTAAAGATATTCACAACAAGAGATTTACAAACATGAGTAGATATATGGTCCCGGCATCATCGACGTATTTGTTATAAACAAATATACATTTTTTTAATTATTCTGTTTAATTTATTATATTAATTAATGATTGTACAAAAGTGCAATTAGGTAGCAAACACACTTGTGAGCGACACGCGCCTGAATGATAACGCCGATTGTTCTGAACTAGTCGAATTGCGAGGCGGAGGTATCATACAATTGCGTGTGAATCATCAAACCGCTTACCCTGGCAGTTGCCAGTGATTGACCGATTGGCAATTAGTAATAGACATAGATTATACGAGTCTAGCATCCATTATCCTGACTGAAGAAAGCCATCCAGTAAAGCCTAGACAGAACAGCCTAAAACTATTGGAATGCACTTCCTTCTAAGATCAGGACAATCATTGCCTTTACGCTTAAAATCAACTGAAAACTAATCTTTAATCATATAAGAAACCTACATTTTTTATATGCAAATTATTTGTGAAAAAAGTTATCTGTATATTCTTTATTTACAAACGTAAATTTTTCTCCTTACTTTTATTTACTTTATCATAATTTAATATAAAAACAAAAATCGCATATATGTCTTCTAACACAGAGGAGCAAGGCGTTGACCTGATGGTAAGAAAAGCCTGCTTATAACCGCAGTGCTGGTTAAGATGGTGTACTAAGCACTATATTGCGCTCTTCGCCTAAGATGTAAGGTGTTGTCTCGTAACCGCAGTAATTTCACTCGTAAATAGCACCCTTCAAACCGGAACATAAAAATGTCTACACAGTACCGTTTGTCAGCTGCTATATGAGCTGCGGTGGTATTTAGATGGTCTCCGGCAACAGAGATTTATTGATGATCTACTGGATAATAATATTTACTATTTTAACCTTTTACCTTGTTTACCTAATTCTGTATATATTTTGTATGAAACCAAGGTGTCGAGTGTTTATCGGAAACTGATCGATGTTTTCGCATGATGGATGGAGACGATAAGTTTTATCTAGTGATAGAGAGGACAAAGTGTATAATCAATTAAAAGGTGTTTTTCAGGTATTTCCCTTGTCTCTATGCAATTTTGAGTGCATTAAAAAATTTTAATTCTTTTTATAGAAAAACGAAAATTATTCTTAGCACACAAGTAAACGTAATCAGAAAGTTCAGAATAAAAATACTCCTTGGTATGCTCAGTCTGTACACAGCGAAATAAAAAAAATTAATACCACCGTACTATTTAATGATGAGCAAATTATTTTATGAATTTAAAATCATTGAACCCATGTATAACAAGTAATAAGTAAGTACTATTTTATATTTAACTAATATACCATAAATAACTCAAAGTTTGAAGTGAAAATGTTATTAGAGTACTTTAGTATCTCTTCTATATTATTTGCAAGGATCTCTAACGAGGCAAGAGTGTGTGTTGGTTGTTCATTGTGTTTGTATAGATATGCGTATAGGCATATCTATACAAACACAAGATACACTAGTGGATGTATCCAGTGTGTCACTTCAGATACAATGCAAGTCTTATTCTAGATTTTACTGCTTTAAAATCAGAAATCTTTCCCGTAGTTGATTTACACTATTAAAACTAACTTTTTCATGCCATTTTACTATTATGAAACAAATTAATTAAAGTTAAAATTTTAGTTATTACTACCAGATTTTATTTTAATTCACTAATACTATATTTAATATAAATATTGAATGCACACGTAAGAAAGGTGATGAGATAGAATGCATGTTACTATTAGGCGGGAGAAAGATAAACTGCGGTGATATCTACCTAAACGGTCTCTACTGAAACAATACATTCTCTAAATCCTCTATCAGAAGATGTACTTACAATATATAGGTTGAGTAAAGCATACATTGCTGATATTTCATCAGGTGACATGACCGAGTTTCGATTGGAGAAAGACTATAAAGTACATATAAAACAATATATAGTTCGTTCGATAGGGCAATACAAGGCAAAGAGTTTACCGCTCACTTCCTTCCGTAACAATCTGACATAAGCGATGCAATAAAAATTATATACGCGGCCATTTTGAGATGAAACTGTACCCTGGCCTCAGGCCAATACAATTATATCTCTAGTAAGTGGACCGGGCTAAACAAGCAAGCTTACGGTAGATTACCTTCGCGGAGGATTAACTGCACCAGCTCTGGGCACCGCTTTTGTTATTTCGTATTTTTGGCTTCGGCCCGCGCGTTACTTTTTATGTTTACTGTCTTTATATGCGGGAAAGATTAGCTCTGTGTGAACCCGCTCTTTAAACCAAACTAAACTAAAATTTAACTGTACAATGGCAGTGTTTACTTTTTGTCTCTATATCTGATTGCATCAGGGTAAAAGAGACTGAGGCTCTTAATACTCCGTAACGCTTGTAACTTTTAAACCGGAAAATCAATTTTTTTTAACGCAAAAGTCAAGTATGAACCTTGATTCCACCAGACATTAAGTGACAATGAAGGCGGAGGTAGTTAACCAAGTAGAAGCCTTTACACTCTTGATTTGATTTCCTTTTCTTAACTATTCTTGTTAGAAATGAGGAGCCAAAACTCCTTGTCCGTAAACTGGGGATGTCCATGACTGTCATGACATGTCTGTTCATGTATCGTCTAATGGTAAAAGGGAATAGAAGAATTAGTTCAGGATAAAATGAAGTACAGGATAATGAGACGAGAAATTTTAAATAAAAAGACAAAAGAAAAATCGCTCCTCCGGTTAAGGAGATATATATGAAAGATTAAAATAAGCACTAGAAAAATAGAAAAATGCAAAAAAAGAAATATTTCCCTGTGAATTTAACTCACTTTTGTGTCCAAAGCATAAAAATTAGCCACTAGACCATTCCGGCACATTCTAATCCTACGAGGTAGTAGAGACACGGATAATAAGATAAGGCATGTGTCGCCTTTTGAGCTTATTTGGTGTAGATTCCTAATTAGCACAAATTTTGATCAATTTTCAAACGTTTGTTTTTATGATTTAAATATATCCGTTGTCATAGAAACATATCGCAAACACGTATCCGATTAAGTCTCATTATCTGTACGATGCTCATACATTGCTAAAGTATGTCACAAGAGAATTTGCTTATGTTTTTGATATAAGCAATCTAAAGCTAAT
Organism: Pachliopta kotzebuea; assembly: GCA_018246255.1. Taxonomy (NCBI): domain Eukaryota; kingdom Metazoa; phylum Arthropoda; class Insecta; order Lepidoptera; family Papilionidae; genus Pachliopta; species Pachliopta kotzebuea. Next base: position 9,833 of record DWLS01000641.1, read on the forward strand.
TAATACAAGAGCCATCAGAAGTTAGCACAAAATCTCCCGCTATTAAATAGGGAAAGTATGAAGCGATTTTGATCTGAAGAGTGATGCAAGGAAGAGGAAACAATAAAAATATTCATAAAGAAAACAATGAAAAATAATGGAAAGAATGAGAGCTTGAAGTAGGGAAATAGAAAGAAAGAGAAAATCAAAACAAAGCACATGAAGAAGAACGCATGAAAAAAATCTCTTCCGCTCACGTTCAATGAAAATCTATTCTTTGATTATCATTGGAGATGATAAACATTTCGTACCAAATATTAATATTAATTACCAGTTTTGATCAGGAATTATATGCTTAGCCATCTGTCCTCCGTCGGTCCGACGACAGCTTATCTCCAGGTGACATTTGCTGCATGCATCCATACGGAATCGGATACCGCATGTTGCTTGCATACTCCACACGAGTTATCCGAACCGATAAATACAAGCGCTTTAATATTGGCATTGGCGTGTAGCCAATTTTAATTTAAACCAGAGTGTTGTATACACCGAAAAATATTTCCACTTCGTGCGATTTACTACTTATGCACCACCTTCCCTGATGGTGTTATATTATTATTCAGGAAGCAACAAGAGAAAGACGTTCACCTGATGATAAGTGATTCACTACAGCATATTGTGCTCGTCGCCTTGAGACGTAAAGTTTTAAATCTCGTTGCCCCCGTAATTTCACTAGCTATAGCAACCACCTTAAAATAACACTTCAAACTGGAACACAGTAATGTATGTCGGCTGCGATAGGAGTTGCGTTGGTAGAACCTAGACCTCCTCCGGCAATGGACACCTAAAACCAGTAAAATACCGTTAACCAACTTAGAGCTAACCTTTATACTAATCACTGGTTTAAACACATGAAGCGTAATAACAACTTAGTTAAGATTTCATATTAGTAATCTAAGTTTTAAACATCTTGTCCATATTTGTCATACATTGTGTAAGTTTTTGTTTGTAGCTGATTATGCAAATCATCACCAGACTGCGGTAGTCCACTGTTCAATATAGGCCTCTCCTAAGGAAGGCCACTTAGTCTGTTCTTGGGTTATACGCATCCAGTGTTGAGCAAAAATTTCTTTATAAATTTTTATTAGGGGTGTAAGGGATCTCACACATCACTTCATGGGACCCATTTCAACTTCTTCTGTTCGTGGTGCACCCTGTTAATCAACAAACGAAACTCTTGCTCCTCATCAACCGGCATTGGGCCAGTGTAGTGAGAGACGACGCAGATCCTGCTTTAGAGGAGGCTTATATCCAGCTGTGGACGTCTATCAGCTGATGATGATATAGATGATTATATTATGTATTAATTTTATCTACGTTTGACCATTTATACTTTAAATTAAACTTAAAAGGATTAAATGAGTTATTACCTTCCTCCCCACATTGGCTTACGTAAGCAACTTAAATAAAACATCCCTCTTATCCATTAAAGAATGAGAATGATAAACTAACAAAGCCAGACTATTCATCAAGCCTCAATAGCGAAAATTGAAAGGAGCAAAAAATAAACTCGGCCTATTTTGAAAGAGGCATCGCGGCGCAGCGGTAGAGCTGAGGGTAGAGCCGGGGGTAGAGCGGAGGGGAGGGGGTAGAGCGAGACGTAAAAATTGTTATCATTAACATTGTCTTGTAAACGAATACCGTCCCCCGCCTGTCGTAAAAGTGAGCTTTCTTTACAATTCCGTGAACAACGAAAGCTTAATAATGACATGACAATCCAAGCTTTTTTTTAATCCGATGGGAAATTTTTTGGTGGGCAAACGTCACTCTTGTACGCTACCAATGTCACTTATAACAAAGTGAATTTTTAATTAAAAAAATAATAATACGTTGCATTAGTTTACTATGTTTTAGATGTACTCAGATTGCTTTTGCAATAATGAACTGCAAGTATTATGTTGTTGAATAGTTTTGTGTTACCGGTAACTATGGACTAGAAGATCTTTTGAAAACTGAAATATATATGTTGTCTTCTTACAGTCGATGTCTTATATGATACTTTCAGTGCTACAAGAGTTTTAAAGTACTCTAATTCCCATAGCAAATGCAAAAAGCGACGGGTAGCAAATGCATGTGCATATCCCAAGACTGGGCTAAGTGGCGTTCCTTGGGAGAGGCGTATATCGAGCAATAGACTGTCGCAGGCTGCTAATGATGATGATATTCTTCAGGCTACGTTAATATTTAATAAATTTTTAATCGATGGATGCAATAAAATTTTATAAAAACAAAAAATGTTAGCTATCAAAGTTCTCATATTAGTTATAAAATGATAAGAACCAATAAAAGTTGCAGTTTCTTAAGGTAACTAAATTTGTCAAATTTTGGGGTTAAGAGTAAAGAACAGTTAGAGAGATCTCTTTATACCTAATCTCAGTTAAGTTTTATAAGTAGTTGTGAATGGCTTCTACCTCCCTGTTCGTGAACAACTGAACAAGGTGTAAACTAACTGAAAATTCGATTCTAATTGAGAAATCGGAGCGGCGGGGCTCGGTCGAGTTTCGCGTCGTTACGGTTGGAAAAGAGTTAAGAAATTAGAATTTAAACAATCAATTCCGACTGCCAATTACATTATCCATAGTAACGGATATTGGATTTCGCTTTTTAATTGAACCGAATTGTTTCCGCAGAGTAATTAGAAACATTTGTGCCACGGGGCGAGCGGTACTCACCTCCAAAATATTGACGATTTAATTTATTTAATATTTTCAGAGATATTCCACAAACAACAGATCAAGAATTTTAATCATTACACCTTACCACGTTTAATCATATCTTTGAATACAGCAGTACGAATTAAAAAAAAAACACATTTAGATGAAAATACTTATAAATAATGCAGTAGTTTTTATAAACTGTGACCGTTGTTAGCATGTTATATTTGTTAATTTAAATATCAACTGTTAGTGGGCAACACAAGCAATGGAAATAACGGGCAGAGTGGGGATGGTTGCGAGTATATGTGATCGGAAATTCATTGAGAAGGAATTAGGTGCCAGGACGCGAACGAATAGAGATTATTTGGCCAGAGGTATTATGCTTTGTGGATAGTTACGCCAAATGACCAATTAATGTTAAATTATATAACTGGAATTGTAATAAAACAGTAGTGAACATGATAATGTGGCTTTATTAGTTTACTTAGAAAAAGTACCTCCTACAGCAGTATAATCTATTGCTTCATTATTTATTTATTTACACTTTATTTGTATAATAACAACAAAAGGAAAAACATTATGTACAACAGACACAGTAAACAAAAAGGTACTACTAATACTTACCGTATCGATACGATCGTAGTTAAAATATTGAAGTAAACTACTAAAATTCTTCGTCAACTATTGTTTGTGATCGTAGCCTGCTGATTTCACTAGTCACAGAGCTCTTTAGAACTTGTAAACTAAAGTATACCCTCAATAATACTGGTACGAGAGCTGCATTAACATCCACCGTGCAACTATCGCAAACAAAACAGAAAACGAAAAGCTGTACAGCGCGGCGTGTCCACTTTAAGCTAATTATAAATAAATGGCGAAGTCAGTAGATGAATGTTCCTTCATGATTCATTAAAAATGGCCGGTTCCACTCCTAGTCTCGTTTGCTGTATACCGGCATCGGGCTTTGTCCGTGACTAGGCCACGGTTCGTTTTCCGCCCGGCAAGGCATCGTTTCCCCAAATACAAAGAATTAAAGTAAGTTAAAAATATCTGGAATTCTATGAAGAAATTCTTGACACAATTAACTTAAGAGTTTGTATTGTATGTGATAATTTTTCTGTGAGATTATAACGATTTAACTGATTGACAAGTTATCACTGTTTCTTCATCTTCAAAAGCCGTTTTCATTACATTTTTATGGTAACAGTGACTAAGCTTTACATAATTTTAAACCAGGATTTTCTCTCTTCCATCTAGCAGAACTTGTGACACCTTTAGAAGTTCCATCGCTGAAAGGCATATTTGAAATATTATCTAAATTCCTGAAGGTTCCACACATAATGAAATATTAAACATCATATTTGTCGTATGTTTTGGACATCCAAAAGCAAACTATTTTTTCAAATACACCGAAGATCTTTTTGTTTTATATCTAATAAATTGATTTTTATTTCATAGTTTTTATTTAACTTCGCGGAAATTGACGTCAAGAGTATATTCAATTCGTTTTTGCTATCGATAAAAAAGCAACGAAATTTATATTTTGTTACGTTTACAATTGTGATGTTAACTGAATCCAGTGTTCAATCTAGAGCAGCGTTATCTGATGCTTTCAGTGCGAGGGTAGATATTATGACGTACGTCAGTGAAACGACCGCTTATAAAGTATGCACCTGAAATACGATCGGACGTCGTGGTACAATCCAAAATTATAGGCACTGTGGCGATTTGTTATGGTTACTGGCCTTACTCTTTACGATGTTGTTTCTACCATTTAGAATGTTATAAGTAATGGATGTATCATTTACTTCACACCTTCAAATAAATTTACTTCAAAATGTACATTATTCATATAGGCTGAGATAGCTTGAACATTGCCCAATTATAACTTAAGGTTCTGATTTAATTCAAGTTTTAACTTGGTAACGACGGAGGTGCCAATTTGTACTTAATGATGCTATTGCTAGATAAGGCCGTTTTTCAATTTAATGACTGCCGTTATATAGAAGTGTGGCTCATGGCACCCGTATATGGTATATGAACAGTCTAGACGTTGCTGATTTACAACTGCGAGTATCCTATAGAAGAAAATAACAGTTTTGTAAAGATAAACGGCTTATGAAGGTTGTATTTATGGATAAAATATTTACTGGTGCTGCATCATTTTTACCGGAAGCCAGTCTAGAATGATTGCTCGCTTTTAGCTTAGCGCCTATTCCAGCCGTCAAGCTATAAAGCAGAAATATTGCAGTAATTTGGTATATACTTGGCTTATTCAAATTAAAAATAGAATGGGCATTATTACTATATTGTGAAGGATTTGTTAAAGTTAAACCTAAATTTTCTACTTTATTAATAAACTTTTTAGAAAGGTCAAGTAGCAGTCAACCCTCAAAATAGTACTTACAAGTATATGGGAAAAATTATCAAAATTCATAAACGTTTTACCTTGTACATTATACATAATTGTATATACTTTATACGTTTTTTTATTCAACTAATTGAAGAGGCGAGCAAGACACTCATCTGATGGCGACACCTATAACTATGAATCGCTAATTAAGACGACTCTTCTCTGACCTCTCATCGCCTAGAGATATGTCTTTGTACCTCGGTAACTTTATTACCTACAACATCTTTAGACTAGAAAACGACAATATGTGCATAGTACTATTTGGATTTAGATTTGAGACAACAAAAGCAGAGGTGTAAGGAGTCCCACATAACAACTCACGGGACCCAAGCGGACCTCACCTGCTCGTTGTTTACCCTGCTAATCAATAAACAACGCTCTGGCTCCCCACTAACCCATATCGAGCCAGCGTGGTAATAGATGGCCCAAATTCTCCCATTATTTGGGGAGGCTTATGTTTAGCAATGGACGTCTATCAGCTGATGAAGCGGAGACAACTTCCGATAGTCTTCAACACGTCTTAAAAATTCTCATCCATATTATAAATAACCTAGGTAGAAAAATTTTTAAGTCACAGTCGAACTGATTCTTATAAAGGCTAAAGGCCAAATACTGGGGTGCTTTGGAGTAGTATTGTTTAGTTAAGCCCGAGTTTGTTCCAGTTGTAGAAGTGGCTTGGAAATTCTTTTGTTAGCTACCAATGAGCTTAAGGTTCGTTTATAAGAACTCGTAGTATTGTTTATTTGATACTACGAAATTCTAATAAAAACTAAATTTTTTTTTAAAAAAAAAATTTCTGGTACCGTGTAGTAAGCTCGCACTAATTATATAAGTATTTATTTAAATGCCCACAAGATGTCACTGGTTACTCAAATTTTTATTTTATATACTTATTAACAGATGGCGCTGAAATTAATTTAAATGTACAATTGGCTAAAAACTAACTAGAAAAATAAATCTTTAGTATAACAGTAATTAAAGAGCAATGCAGAGTATAAAGTCTAGATATAAATGTATTCAGTCGATAGTTACAGAAAAATTTTACTCTTAAACTTAATTATTACTCATCATTTTGTTACATATTACATTTTGACGATTATAGAAACATTATTATATTTCAGATACATAGATAAACTCTTTATTGCTTTCATTATGATACAGTGAATTAACTTAACTGAACTAATAACCTAAGTGTGGGCAAGAATGGCCTTAGAGATATAAGCGATTTCTTCAGTTAACATGAATACAGATCTGTATTTGTGTGACTAACTTAGACCAATCTATTATTAAGTTAGCATGCTTTTGGAATCTCTCATCACACTCAATCATCTTCATAGAAATAATACATTAGAATTAACGAAAATGTGTAATGTTTAAAGCTTAAACTTTAGAATTTATTTATTATGCAATATTATATTTGAAATTCCTTCAAGTTTGAGCTAAGCCGATTTGTAAGAAAACGCCCAAAGCTCGTTCTTATACGGAGGTGAATTATAAATCAGTGGAGGCGGTTAGAATAGTTCCAGTCTGTAATATAACCGTGAGTTGTGTGGAGAACATAAAAGCGATGGAGTAGCGGTCTTTGACTAGTGTTTATTACTTAGCTAAATTTAACCAGCTCCTTTTGGGATGAGCGAATGAAGGTATCGTTAATAATATAGGAGATTTAGTTAGCGGGTTCGAAAAAACTACTCACACTCATTCAACGTTTAAAAAACAACTAAATTTATGACGATGTTAAAATTTGCTAGTCATTTGAATCGTCAATCGAATCTTAACAAGACGGATATTTTTCTTGTGTACCTGGTGTCTGCATCCCAGTAAGAATCATTTGTAACTAATGTAATTACCTTCATAAATTTAATACGCCGTTTATTTTCTTCGTCGTCTACAAGATTTGATTATTTTCAGGTTTTCTAACGATGTTTTACTACTGCTACTAATGTGAGCTAGGTTACTTTGGCTGCATTGGCAGGAGACAATCAGAAAATTTAGATAAACTAATTGCAGTTGAGAAGATCGAGGGCAAAAGATCAAAATGATCGAACCTCAGGTTCCACCAGATAGAAGCCATACTAGGTAACAACATTATAAATGCTCGGAAATGTGCCCATGATAGGCCGGCGTGGCGGCAGCTGGTTAATGCGTCGTTGAGAGCGTTTCAAGACAAGTACAACCTTCGGTCATGAAGTACACAAAAGAGAAGAAACAAGATGTTATGTTGCTGCTGCTATAGGTAAATTTAAAATAATAGTTTATTCGTCCTTTATGTTACATTCTAAAGTAAATTTGCAATTTAGATAATAGCTTCGAAGCCGTCTCAGATATACGAGTATATTCATCGAGTCTCATACTCAGGTTAGTGCCGGGTGTGAGCGTCTAAAGAACATTTGCTATGGGGCTGTTTGCTCATGAATATTCCCTCAGGGTAATACTCCTATGCTTAATAACGAAGATTGCTATGTTAGTGCTTGAATATTCTAACGCAAGTTCGTTTCTTGTGGACCACGATTTTATTATTCTTTACTATACTCACGGAAGTATTTAAAAATACAAACTTAAACAGAAAAGCACATATACGAGCTAAACTCTATAAGTGATCTCTTTTCTGTCTGTTGATTTATTTTATATATTAATAACAAAGACTTTATGAAAAAGGCAATTTATAAAGAAAACTCTACAAAAAAATATAGGTAAAGTATCATTATAACATCTTAAAGAATAAGGAGTTTTTAAAAAGGATGGTGTATGGACACGAAAAACATTTACAAATTAAGAAATAGTATCATTATCAGAATTAAGTAATTTATTACCCAATTACCTTCTATTGTTAATTAACTCTATGCCGGTAGCAAATATTTTTTTGTTACGGTGTACGAAAGGCAAGCTGGCGTCGACGTCCGGAAACTAATAAAGCTCTTGAGATATTTGACATAAAGGTTACGCTAGGCACTACGAAGTTTTCTTTATTACGTTATCAATGTTAACTGTAATATATATGAAATATACATGTTTATACGTCAACCTAAAAGAAGATAGTAATTTCCAATTATGTTTGATCATCTCTGATCTTTTTTTAAGAATTCTTGTCAGGCAAAGTTCTGATCCGGGGCTGTTACGAGCGACCTCAATGCCGTACTACGTCGGTTTCTTCAAACCTAGTGAAACACCATGTCATAACTACTGGAGACTTTGGCAGAACTCCATTACACGCAGTAAAGTCGGAAGTTTGCCAGCTATTGGCAATGACCTAGCCTAGTAAGTTATACCTTATAGCGTCGTTACGATGTACGATGTGCCTAAATGTCCAATTCTCAGACAGTGACCCTGTTAGAGAAAAGATCAAAATATATCATTGAATTAAATAAATATTGGGGAAATGCTGCCCTCTACGTATCGTAAACTACAAGGATGAATATTTCCAGTGAAAGGGCAGCAGTTTGCCTCCGTTATAGCTAAAACTATGCTGTCGGATAAACATTGCAAATGCGGAAATTATTTCGTTATATAAAGATCAGTGTTTAGGCAATTAACAACAGAAGATTGAGTGAGACGAAAAGTATGAGATAACTTAAAATAATCTGATAAGTAAAGCAATTGCTAGATAACATTTTTGAATTGACTGCGGAAAAATCTAAACTAAACGAAAAATGGTCATGTAAAAGTACTCAACCTCATAATTAGCAATTATTTGTTTATTAGTCACAGGCCGAACTCTCCTAATTTGTCCAAATCAAGAGTTTAGGCCATAAAAAATTTAAAAATAAACGCGAGAAGGTAAATATGATAAAACTTCAAAACAACATAGTTTTGCTTAGCTTTAGTTTATTTGAAGTTACAAAACTATTTTGTTGGAGAATACTGTGATTTTAAATTTGTGGGAAAGATGGAATCCCTTGTGACAGTAATGAACAAGGTTTTATGCTTTAAGAGTATTGCTTATTAGGCTAACGGTTGCAAATGATAAATTGCTTAAAATAATATTTTTAAAATACAATTCCTTGGATTACAGTTTAGTCGAAATAGTCCTAACCTAATATTTGCTGCCTCTAAAACTAAGGTAATTGTTAAGCGAGAAAATGTTACTTCGTCCTGTTCACACAGTTACAACTTTTCGTTTGGGTCCTCGGTAGCTGTAGTGTTATGAAACTGACCCTTGATTGTTTACTTACTTCATGTTTACCAGGCCTCACTAATGACACTGACGTGTTCTTAGAGGTGTTCTTTTCATCTTTTCCTTTCCTAAACCGCAACAAAAAGATTTTCTCAAAATTTTTGTTTCATTTTGCATCTTCCGAATTAAAACTTATGAGAATCAGGTTCCGTTGGGTAGCATATAATCTCTTGCTTTACAACATAGTGGGTCATGTTTCGATTCGAGTCACATAAGAGATATGTACTTCATATAAGAGGTACTGTTTTTAAAAAATTCCCGGCTAAAACTACCCTCGTATTATAATTCTATAGTCTTAACAGTGTTGCTGTGTCCTAGCTATCAATATACAATAGCCATAGTCTTCTTCTTCTTAACGTGCCTCTCCGACTAGTGGAGGTTGGCGGTCAGTTCACCATATTTTACCCTGTCTCTTACGAGGCGAAACAGTTAGGCGGCACTCGCAAATCCCGTCCAATCTATGATGTTACGCAGCCATGATTTCTTCCTACGACCGACACTCCTTTTACCTGCGAATTTGCTCATCAAGATGAGTTGAAGCAGTTCGTACCTATCGTGCCTAAACACGTGGCCGTGGTAAGACACGTTTCTTATTTTGAAGGTCTACAAAAGTTTGAGTTTTTTGTTTATCCGTCGTTGGACCTTCTCATTCGAAATCTTTTGAGTCCAGCTCAGGGACAGCATGCATCTATATGTCCACATCTCAAACACTTCGATAACCATAGTATTCTGGACAAATAAGTTTCATTATTTTGGACTCATAGTCATCACAAATGAAATTAGGGTTAATCTGTTAATCTCATAGGCAAAAAAAGATGCTAAACCTGTTGTATAGGTAGTATCATTGCAATGGGCAATAAAAGATTAAAATGATGATGTTTACCCAAAAACAGTGAAACCATTCTTTGCCATATAAGATTTGATTATTACCCGTTTCTTTAACATAGTATCGAGAACATATCAGACAGATGACGCTATACTTTTAATTGATGATCAAACGCCCAAACTTATAAAGTCCAGTTTTTAATATGACTTTTATTATAAACCTTTTTTTCCCTTTAGATTTGTGTGCTTTTTCAATAGACGCCTGTACATAACAATCTATTTGGATACAAAAGATGAAATTACGTTAGTAAACGTATGCGAATCCAAGTAGGGTCGCTCGGGTCCGTGAAAACCTTACCACTATCATTCAACGTCAGACCTCTTATTTATCACTAAATATTATAACGCAACGCTATATTACTTTGGAGTCCAATTCAGTATGTTTTAGATGAATTGCTTCCCATATTGTTATTGTTATATTCTGCATATACACTTATCATAACAAGTTTTTTTTTAAATGACTTTAGAAAAGTAATTTCTTATTTCACGGAATAAATGACTTAAACATACAAGCTTATATTTAAGAAGTCACTATAAAAGTTAAATTTATAAATACCTCCTTCAGATGGAAGAGATTAACTGATTGGAACAGTGTAATAATCTTGTCCCTAATTATTGTTTAAAAACTCATCTTCTTAAAGTTCTTCTTCATTTACTTTACATGTAACTTTAACACAAATTTCTACAGAAAAACTTGATAAAATAATAGTAAAGTTCGCAGTCACACAAGTAGTTGTACGCAACATCTTTATAGCCATAGTTTCCAAGTTTTTTCCTTCCGTGAAGCTTTATTATTTATGAAGGCAAAAGGCCCCCCCATCGATCAATATTATGGCTATCGGGTGGTTTTTACACACTGCCGGTGACATGAACTGATAGAGCTATCAAATTGTCCAAATGTGCTGTATGAAAAACTGTCTGATGGTTTACCTCTGCCTTGTTTTACCTTTGTTAAATTACGGGTAAGAGATAACCAGCAAATCGTTTTACGTCAGCAAAACATGGACCACGACTTAGCATGGTAAAGACAGTCGGAATCTTTTATGAGTTGGATTTTGATATTGTAAAGGTTTAGATGGACTATAATAAGATCAAAGAATTTAGTAAATAGTTAAAGAAACAAGAAGTCCTATCAAAGTTTCATAGAATGGACAAACAACGCCCGCTACCGCAATGTTACTTAACATCATTGTTAAAGGATGAAAATATTAAGAAAAAACAAGGAAAAATGTTAAGATATGAATCTGTTACAACATGACAACTCCAATAAAGTCGTGGGAAAAGAAAGGGAAGGAAAGATAAAGACTGAGGAATTCTTTAATAGATTACATAAAGGATATAGAACCACTATAAACAGCCATAACCAAAAACGGTTGAATTATCAATAGTTGTAAAATTCTATAGCGATTTAATGAGAGATTTAGAGAGAGATAAGTTGGTTTTGTTTGTATTTATTGATTATTATCTGTATTTATTTATACATTGTGTGTAAATAAATAGTAAACGTGAATTTACGTTCAAATTTGAACTGTTTCACTTCACCTACTCTCTTCGCGTCGTAGTTCGACTGGCAAAAAATGCTCATAAGCCTTAAATCAGTCAATTGAACGTTAATTTTAAAACTTTCAATATAGCTTGTTTTTTAAATAATGAAAGTAACAGAACAAAAGAAATAAAAGAATATCATTTGTCATAATATAAAGTTGATAGCAGTTAACCTGATGTTATACATGTCTTTAAGTGTGTCTTACTTAAATCATCGTAGCAAAGTGTTTATGATAAACAATAAGGGTTTTCATTATGTGACAATTTAGTGCAATATATAACCCTAACATATCATTAAGTAAATCATCGCTTTGTATAAAAAAAAATCTCTTTGATTTTACAATAACGTTTGAAGATGAATAAAAACCTGAACTGACTGAAACTGATGATGGGTCTCCATTGCCGGAGGACGTCTAGGTAAGTATCGGCTCCTATTGCAGTCTACAAATATTACTGTGCAAACTTTACTGTTTCCCTTTTTGAAGGGTCCTGCGTGCTAATAAAATTACTGGAGTAACGAGACTTAACACTTTACATCTCAAGGCGACGAGCGCAGGGTCACGATCTTAACCAGCGGCACATTGTTTTGGTTATTTGTATCACTTAATATCAGGTGAATGCCTTATTTGTCTGGTCGCGTCGTCGTATAAAAAAGCGACTATATTCTCCACCAAACAGTAGTCGTTTTCGATTTATAAGGTATTTGAAAGATGGTAAATCTTAACTAGCGCCACATTGGGTAGGTGCATAACATACGTAAACGCTCATATCGTTGCTTTGAATAATAAAAAAAAACTGTTTTTGTTTTAAATTTTTAAATAATTTCGCTGCTGTTTGCCTCCGTTGCTTATTTATTACTTCACATTCGTTTAAACATTGCTTTTGGCCGTGCGGTTTCATCACAGCAAATATTTGTACTGATAAACTGTATTTTCTGAAGTTAATATTACGAACCCTCAAACAAGATCTCTTCTGAAATATTTTAAATAGTTTCCGTTTGAGTGAAAATTTTATTTTATATTAATTTCAATCGTTATCTGTATTATTGTATACCTATGAATTATTATATTGAAGAAATATTAAATAAAACGTATGAAAACGTTTCTATTTTTTTTATTTTACTGGTGGAAGCTCTCAGTTACCGGAAACGTTTACTTTACTGGTTATGCAATGATTTTGCAAGTTGTACGACGAAGGATTTATATTGTAATATAATATTACCATGTCTCCCTCCACACATAGATCTGATTTTATATATAAAGTGAAGTCTACGACATTTATTATTTTTAAAAAGTTATAAACAGAGAAAAGATCAAACTATCTCTTAATAGAAAAAATCAATTATGATTTTCATAGTGTTCTGTAGTTGGATATTTATAGGTTCAACTTCATAGCGTACTATCCAATAACAAACGAATAATTAAAACCGGGCTCTGTAAAAAGTTATACCTAGGTATAAAAATGGAAACAAAAAACTTTGTGTTGTATTGAGAATCACCTGGCGCAGGTCTGCGAGTTTTCGGGCAGATATTATTTGTTTCATTTCTCAGGAGTACGGTACAAATGCAACTAGAGTATTTCCAAACTGACATTACTGTCATTTTAAATCACTTTCACGAGCAATAAACGAGCGGCCATTGTTTGTATTGTTACGGCGTTTCAAATAAATTAAAGCAATTAAAGACACTTCTTACAATTATGGGATCCTATTTATTTATAACATAATTTAACGGCGTATTTATTGTTCACTATTTTAGGGCTTTTCCTTACTCGGAAGAGTAAGGTAAGAGATGTTATTACGCCCAAGTACCAATGATGGCTTTGTACACACGTACTGTTAATCAATATCAACATCGCATGTACGGACATCTTGTATAAGTAAAGTAACTATTATATCATAGTAATAGTAAGCCTATTATTATATCTGTTTGTTTTAAATAATTTGTTAAGAATGTTACAAAATTAATAAGACAACAGACATTAAACCGCTTTTAATTTTTTAGCGCCTGATTCTACTTAACAGCAAATAACACAACTGTAAATCACTTTAATAAATGTCCAGGCGTCATTAATTTTTATCTAACTTCAAGTTAAGGCGGTAGCTTTGAAAAAGCACAACTTACGCATAACACGGAATTTACTCATACAATTTTAATCGCAGAATAAATAACTTCACTTGAATTCATATCGTGGTAACATAATAATCCAAATGAGCGTGAACAATCTCACATTTCTACTAACTTTGAAAATGAGGAATTGTTTTAACGAGAAATCTGTGAAATTCGTAGTAAGTTACTCATTTGTTTTAATAAAGATTTTAGAGATGGATAATACGACATAGTTTCCGGGATTCTTTCATATAATTACAACAGAGTTTCTTGTCTGATTTCGCGGAAAACCTGCGCTTCTGCGAAAATGAACATTTGTATCAGACGCCTTTTGTCATTCATAACTTAGCTTTATTTATTACGTTGTGACTACGACCTCTGTTTATTGAAAAGTTCAGAATAACTGCACAGGAGTAAAATGTCACACTTTGTTTTTCGAGACAATGTGATGATAATAATATTATTTAAGTGATTCATAAAGCTGCGAAATAGCGCACTTACGATCAAAATACTGCTCCACCGAGCCACCTTTGAGTGATAGTGTCATACGTTTGTCTGGAACAATGTAAGGATAAAAGATATTTACACCGCATTATATTGCGCTCTGACACATAACAAGTTAAACCTAATAATCCCACTATATTTATTAGATGTCCATCAATCCTTAACACAGTGTTTAGTGAAGAAAAAATCTCTGCGTTTGTTCTTGCTTAGATCGCCGGCTATAGAGACTTACTACAACATATTTAATTTTGTCATTGACCTACATATTACGTGATAATGATTATACTTTTAACGTACAGTAATGGTAAGTTGTAGCAATAAAATCCTCTCATTACCTCATTTACGACTCGGGCAATAAATATAATTTAAGGGGGACATTTCCTAATTAATGTAATGAATAAAAGCTGTTAATGCGTGTTATAGGGAATCTAGTTTTACTTTATGGGATGCCAATAAAAGTATTTACTAACACCATAGTGTATTACAAATGCATAATTAAGGATTTCTAAATGTCTTGAGGAATATAAGAGAAAACCATTGATTTTTTTTAGTTACAACGTTTTATTCATATTTAATATATTTTAACTTCTTGAGAAAGTATTTACATAAACGTAATATGGACGATGAATTCCTTGGAACAGGTATTATTAACACGGTTCTCTCAAATTAATGAGAATTCAATATAAATTCCATGAACCAGTACTCTGAACGGTCGTTCTAGGAAAAGGCTTTGTTTATTCCAATTCATAAGCTAAAACTCGTCCCGTCTAGGTACAGAACCGTTTATTACCTTGAAAATTTGACAGCGTTAACAATGTTGTATTCTAAGAAATAACACGTTTATAATAGTTATTTAATTATGGTCTTCTAGGTACTCATGTTTCGAGATCCGTTGCCAGAGACCGTCTTGGTAGATACCTCCGCAGCTCCTATTCCTACCGCCAAATAATATGCAATTAATGTGTTACGGTTTGAAGGGTGATATATGCTGGAGAAATTACTGTAGTAGATGTTAAGTATCGTACATCTTACTTCTCAAGGCCTTTTGGGTAGTTATGAGCAAACGTATCACTTACCATCAGGTGAACGCCTTAATAGTCTCGTCGCATCATAGAATTAAAAAAAAAAGATACCTTTAAAGAAAAAGAAACTTTAAAGTTTAACAATAAGTATAAATAATAACTTGTACACAAATTAATCAAGTCGCATGTATCGTTGCTAGCTTTCTATGTTTATAAGAACGTCTATTACTCAGTCTATTAGCTCTTGAATTCCGGATCTTCAGTACAATGATGATGATGAAGTTGTCAATAAAACTATCAACCTTTAAATTATCTGGAAAAATCTTAGTTTTGTACCTCCTTCACTTGTATACACTGTACTATTATGTGGGCAATACGAAACATCCATACTAAATATTTGAACATCTTAAAAAAGTATTTTGGTTTATTTCCAATATTCTGGTTACTTCTGGCACAAGGCGTCTATTAATAAAAAGAAAATAAAAAAAAATCTGCGTTACCTTACTGTATCATTTTAAACTTAATATGTTATAGTTTTATGACTTATCTCTTACTGTATCTTAGCTGATAAACAGTTAAAAGTATATTGGAAAATATTTCATTCAAATGTTCCTAATAAATAAAAAAAAACTGAACAATTTTACTTTGAGATTAAATTCAGCTAAACCTAGTCATTACACAATCCGTCATCATTCAGTATTTTGTAAGTTTCTTGTCAATTTGTATTAATTTAGGGAACGTCGTGAACTGGCTTAATTATTATATTATGATTATTAAAACTGGATAAATCGTACCAATCGTATTTGATAAAGATAGATATAGAAATACTCGTACTTATTTCTGCTTTGGAAAGATCTTTGTAAGCGACATAAACATTGTTATATTCCTCAAATAATTTGTATTACGAAAGCACGCATTTAATTTCTCCAGAGGACAGCAAAGTTAAAAACTCAATTGAATTGGGTATAAGTGAGATTATATTGCTAGAAATAAAAGAAACACTGTTGACTATCATTAAACAAAACTTAATTGATTTAGTAATGGCATAACAGCAAGAAGATTACGCTTTGGAGACTTTCCGTGCTACAATTGTTCTTAAACAGTCTATATATAACAAATAAGTAGTAACATAAATTGAATGATATAAAATAATTTAGTAGCTTATATAATTTTGTGAAGTAAGTTAAAAAGGCATTAATAAATTATCGAAATGTTAACAGAAAAGTTTTGTCGTAAACGAACTAACACATAAAAAAGTTCCATTAAGAAACTATTCGGACAAGTTTAATAAACATTAAACTGTACGATGTTAGGTTATACGAAACGACTATTACCGATGTTTACGAGAATGTTTACTGCCTGAAATACACATTACTAGTGGCTCTGCGGGGATGACTATGGGCAAACTGACGCTACTGTTGACTGCTATAAATAATATTAAACTGAAGAAGAAGAAAGCTATTTGTTATGATGAGTGGTGTAAGGAGTCTCGCAAAACTCCTCTAGGGACTCAAGTCAACCTCTAATTAACAAGCGAAGCTCTGACTACCCGCTTACTCGCTTTGGACCAGCATGGTGGGAGACGGCCCAAATCCCCTACTACTGGCGGAAGTCTATTTCCAGTAGTAGATGTCTATAGTCTGATGAAGATTTATTATGTTTATTACAGGGAATCCTAATTTTCTCAACACTTCGATCTTGTTGGATCTTTTTCGATATCCTCCCTGTTACCTGCGTTGCCAATTTTAAAGCATTTATCAACATTCTGAAATAAATTGACTGTAGTCTACAGCTTTCTTGTTTCAGAAAGGTTGTTCCTAAAAGTTACTCTCCCAAGCATGAAGATAAGAGGATCTTTTGAGAACAGGATTTCTGAAATGAGAAAGGTAACTTGGTAGGACACTGCTCACATGAAAGGTCTTCTGCAATATTACACATATGGTCTTCAACAGCTAATTCTTTTTAGGAGATAGTTCTGACAGTGAATCTTGAATAACTTCTATTTATTCCTTTCTGTTTCTAGTATTTTACTACACCAGAGTTGATTAATACTTTAATTGAATTCAATGCCAGGTTCGATCTCTCCTCCGTCGACTTTTATTTCTTGATCTCTATTGATAAGTTGTCAAATCTTTTTTTACTTATTTAGTCGTTGTCTGTACATATTATGTACTTGCAAATAGTATTAACACAATATAAAAAGGCTAAGCTATTTTTGTTTATGTGTAAGAATGTTGCTTATTGTAGGACAGTCGATAAGTAACATATTGTGCCGGTAATCGATTGTACGACTCGTATCTGGCGCCATCCGATTCATCCATCATTACCTATTTACAGCGGGGATTGGACGATTCCTTAACGTTTGACTAACGATACTTTTACGAATGGCACGTTAAATATTAAACGTAAAAGTATCAAAGAACTGAGTGATATATTATTTATAAACATATTTCTCATAATGATTGTAGGAGTATTAGTAGAAAAACATTCAATTGACGGATATATTCTTTACTATATAATACATGATAGAACATTAAAGCTTTAAACACTTTTATATACTACAAAAATTGTGTATTTGTATATACGTATTTATTTACACATAGCAAAAATATACATTTATATGTATATAATAGTAGTGTGTTTTTTTTTTTTTTTTTTTTTTTTTTTTTTTTTTTTTTTTTTTTTTTTTTTTTTTGGTTTTTTTTTGGGGGGGGTTTTTTGGGGGAGGTTTTTTTGTTTTTTTTTTTTTTTTTTTTTTTTTTTTTTTTT
>DWLS01000642.1:0-27926 GCA_018246255.1 Pachliopta kotzebuea
ATATAAGAAGCTTGTATTACTAAATAAAATCAGTTCTCTCTCAGTTTTTATTAACTTAACATCATAGCTTGGGACAGCAGTCCCAAGCATGTAGTTTTTAAAAACCCTTCCACCCGATGGCTCGAGCTAACTACATACAAAATAAATTTTTATATAGCCCATAGATATACAATAGACCATTTGAAATATATATACATATATATTAATATTTAATTATGTGCTGACCTGTTGGAAGCGCGCTTAGTTCCGGACTCCCACTCGTGTTTTCGCATCAGGGTGCCCTCGAATCCTTCGTCTTCGCCAGCGGGACTTGCACCTTCTGTACAACAGCCTCACAATTTATCAAACCTCACACAAACCATTTTAATACTAAAACGCCGAAAACAATGATAATATTAAAAAGCTATATTATACAACTATAATACCATTCAATTACGGCGGAAAGTTTCAATTTGTGTTGGTTTATAACATAAATTAAATATATTAGTTATTATTCACAATTGAAATATTCCTCCACCATGATTGAATAAATGTAGAGTAAAAAATAAAACTAATTTTATGGTCGAATACTATACTTTAATATCACAAATGTTGGGTTTGATATGTTTCTCAACATCCTGTACGTTGTCTGGTGGATCCTCGAAGGTTCCGCGTGTGTGGATGCAGTGTATATCGTTGGGATACTTAAACACTTCATGCGCAAACAACACACAGTAGCACACTTAAAGCAATAACTTGAGAACGTTCATTTGCGATGTAAAGTCGACTGCTGAGGATGGAATTATTGTTTTTATATTATTCTCTAGATAAGTCTTGCAGCTTAGTTTAAGTTAAGATTTAGAGATGTCGTAATACACCGATTTTTTTACTTATGTTGCTGAACGTTTCTGATACGATTCCAAGGTCACATAAAGGGGAGTATGAATGGCTGATGGTTTTGTCAAAACAGCAAACTAGACATAGCAGTAATTATTACATAAGAAATATATATATAAATAATACAAAAAAATATTTATTTATCTTTTGCTACATTAATTATCTTACTAATATGTATTTCCGTGTGGAATAGGATGTCGCCATGCCAACTTATTTAGCAGACTCCTCTGTTTATGACATGATTATTCTTTAATAAACATTTTATTGATATAAAACCTTTAGTTGCGAATGCAACGGGCAACTACTAATTTTTAATTAAAGCGTATAATATAAGAATCCGTTCATGCTTTAAACACCCGCAGCATGGTCATCTATCAAATTATGTCCGCATTTAATATATATGATTACCGCCTATGACCAATTGTAATGTCTTTGTTTTTACAGTTTTATCTATGATAAAATACTTGAATAATTCTTCTAACTATATGCAAGGTAATAAAATTTAATGGGTATATCAATGTCCAATAATTCCATCCACATCAATCCACAAAGGGTACCTTCGTCGTCGCTGTGATGCGATCCGGCGAGAAGTTTCTTGGCGGTGCGCCACCGGAAGCTGCGGAACGGCGACTTGCTTCGCGACCGCGACTTCGCCTTACCGGAGGTAGAGGGCGTAGCTGGCGACGAACTTGACCCGCCCGCTGTGCGCGTCACTCCCACGCGTGGGGGTGGTGGGATTGCGGAATGATTGGGGCGGAGAGGTGGCGGAGTCATAACGTAGGTAGCGAATTGTAATCGAAGGTGAAGGGCGGGCATGAAGTATCCATAAACATAATGATATTGTTGAAATGAATATGTCGGAACGATTGAAAATTACAAGATGTCCAATTTTATATTTTCATGTACATTACAATCATATGAATAAGGATCATGGCGGAATGGTAAGAAAATTTATCAATAATTTAGTTTTGATTTATTTCATATCATTGATCAGATCATTGATTACAAAATGTTGATTAAATTAAGGAACGGCCAAGGAAATCAATTTAATTATGGAGAGGACAGGAAATGAAAAAGAGAAAAAAAAAACTTCAAAGCAACTTAAAAACAAATTGGGGCGCAACGAAAAAATCACAAAAGCTAAAACATGCGAACTTTTATCTCAACATCGAATACATAGTAACAAATTTATGTCAAAAAAAAAACACTTAAAATAGTTAACATGCAACATATACCAACATCATTTAATGCAAAACTTAATGTTGACGGTTAAATTATTGTTAATTAACAAATGTGATTCAAATTGAATGTATATTAAGACAATTCTTTACTAAAACATGTGTACAAAAGGATTTATAAAAAAGATGAGGCTTGTATATGACTACCGAAACACAGAGACACTGTTATGGCCAAGATTCATAGTGTAGGTGGTAAATAACTTGGTTAGATAAAAAACTATACCACCAATAAGTGTGAGGCTAGTTAAGATGATATATAATATCATCATAAGCCCATAAACATCCTGCATCTCCCAATAATGGAGGGATTCGGACCATTTCCAAGATAATAGTGATATACACTGCATTATATTGTATACTTTGCTTTGAGACATAAGATGTTTAGATTCATTACCGCAGTAACATATTTATTTACTTATCGACCTTTCTCCCAGTACATGTCCTTTTATGTTTGTAAGCACCAATTCATTACTTTTGTAATAGTGTAACATATTTATTAAGTATAACAAAATTTAATAACTTTTATGTTAGTTTTTAACGCGCTACTGCACTCCTATTTAAGTTCTATGCTCAATCCAATGGTAGGACTGGGAGAGAATGCCTTTTGACATTAAGCCCGCCTTTTTGTACCTCTGTGTTTAAATAAAGTATTTGCAAACCTACAGTTTGACTGCACAAACGAGCGCTGCAATGGTACTTAGATATTAGTCAGCAGGAGAAAGCTAACACCGAATTACATGTCAATTTGAATCACGTAACGAACCCGAACACCGGATTAAGCGGAAATATTTCTACGTGGTACGTATACTTACTGGAGAGACGTGCAGGTTTGGCAGGTGTCTGTTTCGACGTGGAGGGTCGGGGGGGATCCTGAACGGGCGAAGGCGTGGGCGTGGGCGTGGACGAGGCCTCGGGTTCAGGGGCGGGGCTACTGGCTTCTGCATGCGTACATCTACGTGCTAGGTTAAGTCTAAACACTACGTGCATACATGCTAAGTTACTCGCTACATGCAAACCATCTACGCGTAATTAATTTTTGTTTAGTAGCATTTAAAAACATTTTTTTTCTTTAAATTATAAAAAAAAATCCTTACACGTACATGGTTTCACTATTATCTCAACGTAAGTCAAAAATTAATAAATAAAACGGTGCAATGTTACTCCACAAAACGCTAGCACATTAAAGCTTTTTCCTATCGATTTGAATATAAAGGACTTTATTATATCCGATTTTATATTGAATTACAGTTGAGTTTCAAAGTTACATTAAAACCAAATTAATTGTGGATCAATAATATATTTAAATGGTAACTTTTCTAATTCACTTTAATCTCACACAGAACGTATAAATATCGTGAATAATTTAAACCCATGTTAATCAATGATATGGTAGTTACAAAATGAATAAATAGTTGAGCTGTGTTACATAAATAGAACAGCTAAAATACCATGCAAATACATATATAATACGTATAGCCACAGAAAAGGCACTTAAATATGAAAAGAATACCTACCTTTACGAAGACAGCTTCATTTGAATTAGGAGAACGGAAGCCAGGCAGACTTACAGTTTTCAGAAGTTATTAGCTTTGAAGGCTTATAGTCTGGGATTGACTTTTTAAGTATTTCGAAATATAAATACTTTATATTTTCTAAAGTCAAACGCAGATTTAAAATTCTAAGCGTGTGCTAATAAAGTATCCCAAAGATAGATGGGGTAGACAGATTCAGAGATGTACATATCAAACCTTCACCGTGATTAGCTTTATATAATTGTATAGAAAGTAATAAATACATAATATGTTACTAAGGTGATGTAGACAGACAGACACTTAGCATGATTGTGTGCAAGGACTGAAAATTTGAGCGTAAAATGTACAAAACAAAATTTCACACTCAAATTTATGAGTAATGAATAAAGAATGATCAACATGTTTCTATAATAGTTACGAAATACCTTCACCTATGAAAAATATACTGAACAGTGTATTATACTAAAATCGTGCGTGAGTAAAAGAAAACAACTGTGCAATACGTTCCCGTCTAAATACGTTAAAATAACATAGAAATAATGGGCTAACACTTGACCTCAGTTTCACGTGACGTTAAATGACAATGAGGCCTAAAATTGTAAAGCATACTCGCCCAGAATTCTATGACTTCATATTGACAGTGGTGAGTGACAATGGTGTCATGACTTCAGATTTGTGACCCAGGTGGGGTCGAAATAACCCCATCATCTCTAAATTCCACAACGTGTGGCCCCGGATTCGAATCGGGGGGTCGTGTTTCAAGATAAGCGGTTAGCCGCTGCGCCACGAAGGCAATCAAGATACCTTGTAATTTTCCATCAAGCCATCGAGCTACTAGTATACATATACAAAACTACCCCGTGTTGTAGCGTTACGGTACCAGAGCGCGGTGTTACCCGTGTTACGTTGACCCCCCATTGTCATAAACTACATAATAAGCCTCATGCGTACAGCCGGGCAATTTAAATCGGCAGTGTTGTAAGTAAGCGCTCTCGTTACCTGGCTGGGAGTGTGGTCGCTCTTGGGCCTTCTCAGCCGCTTTAGTGGACGTTCTCCTTACGACTACGCGTGTGCATGCGTGGACAACACAACGGTAAGTAACGTCCCTTTATCACACGCGACACTCGCCCGACAAACGAATTACACCAATAAAATCGAAGTAATTTATGTCTTAATTAATAAAATAAACATAAGTAGTTTTAATATGACTAAAATTTACGGATTTTACAGCGTCTTTTTATTATTTATTAAATTATGGGACTGAAGCGATTAATGGCCTAACGTCACAGTCATCACAGAGTACCTACCAGACTTAACCCTTCTTTGCATGATTTTTTTTTATGCAACAAACGACGGAATTACAAGTTCAAATTAATCAATTAACATGTGATGTTAGTTTTGTTTTTGACAACTGCGTTTCGTTTTACGCTACAACGTTATAAAGTTGCCAGCAGCAACAAATGTAAAATACACAGATTTTGTGTACTCTTTTACCGGCATTAAGTTATGATGGAAATTTCCATCATAATGCAAAGAAGGGTTAATCATTCTTTAAAGTCCATACTATGAAGAGAGCTTCCTCGTGTCTTAAAGACTTGTGGTATGCTTGATATCCACTGTCTCCTCAATTGAAACTTGTTTTTAATTTTTGCCAAGATTCTGTGTTCTTTTTCAAAAATTTGTATTCTATCAAACATAATGTAGTGTTTAAGATAATCCAGGACATGGTCACAGGTCAAACACTTCTTTGAAAATAGATGTTTCATGTGATTTATATGTTCCTTCACACGTTTTAAGCGTCGTGGTAATAAAGACATAAAAGCGATAAAATCCGTAAAGACAACTTACTTAATTAGATAATGAAATTTGCACATAAATATAAGAAATCACTAAGTAACTTTTGTCCTAATGAGAGAAGGCCTGAGTTCTCTCAAATAGGAAAGAATGGAAGAACTTTTCTGTATATGTCAAAATGTTCCAATTAAAATTTTTGGGTAAATGAAATTTTAAAAAGTTAGGAGTACTTCGTTTGTCGGCTGAGTAAGCAAAAATGTAGTTCTTATTTGTACACGTAAAGCGGCAAGCGACGCCGTAAGACTTAAGATTCCGTCTCAGTGCACAGGTCTTTTCATCTATTCAAAAAATCTTCTTCACAACCTCACAGTTTTGTATTTTCAGTTTAAACTTAAATGGGTAATATTCACCGGTTATTCGGCGAACGTTAGTTGGAGTAAAATTACTTGGATAACGGGCAGAAACATTTCACAGTGCTAGAAGTAAATGTAAACACATGCTTGTGCCAACGTTGCAAACTGTGAGTTACGAGTGTTAATCAATTAATTATTAAAAAAATTAAGTGGTTCGGTAACGATTGCGATCATAACAGTTTAATTAAAGTTAGTACAAGGGAACAGCTACTCTAAGTCTCCGTAACTTGGAACTTGGGGAGTAATTGCAGATATTACAAAAAAAATATTCAACAATCGACTTTTAGTAAAAATGATGTAAGAATTTTAATAAAATTATTACTAA
The DNA here is from genome assembly GCA_018246255.1 of Pachliopta kotzebuea. Taxonomy (NCBI): domain Eukaryota; kingdom Metazoa; phylum Arthropoda; class Insecta; order Lepidoptera; family Papilionidae; genus Pachliopta; species Pachliopta kotzebuea. The sequence continues at coordinate 6,179 of DWLS01000642.1, forward strand.
CTATTTACTTTTCAATGAAAACTATATGGACGCTAGACAAGTTTTATATAACAGTAGGTGATAATATGTGATGCTAAAAATCATCGATTGAATCCAAGGTACCACTTTTGGTGATGTGACCATTCATGTACATGTGTGAACATGCCACCTGATATGGTTACTTTCTCAGAAGCACCATACATGTATTTTTTTAAATGAATCTTTATTTTGCTTAAGTATAATGACTAATTGAAAGCTTGTCATAGCGTCCTCAAATACATCACGTGCGCGAGGAGCGCAGGGCGCACCAGGCGGGTGCTCACCGTGGGGCTGCGGTGCATCGACGGTCTCCGCAGCGCGCTCCTGTGCCTCCTGCGCGGCACGAGCCGCTTCAGCCGCCTCAGCAGCCTCGCGTTCAAGCCGCTCGCGCTCTGCCGCCTCGGCCGCCTCCTGCCGCCTCTTCATCTCCTTCACTTCGAACTGTATAAACAAAAATAGTGTAATTATTTTTCCAAATAACTGGCTGCTATTAATAACATTAAACATTATTAATATAGTTGTTCAAAGGTATTTAACAATACGTTTTTCTAAATTTAAATAAATGAACAACCGACAAAATCTGTTGTTATTGAAACATATTGTATCCTCAGAATGCAGCGAACCTTTACGAGTCGACCGCTGTAGAATCTGAGCCTTAATGGCTTCATTTACATATTAACTTAACTATACATGTACGACTACACAGTTGCTTGATTTTTTATCATAAATTATTCTGCGGAAAATTACAAATGAACAAGCATTTAACACTTCTTGTTTATTGTATTAATGGTTTTTCTTAGTTCTTAATATAAAATTTGGTTAATAACTTTAGTTTACTACACTTATTATAATTAGTCACAATGAAAAATAAGAGAGAACTAAGGTCATTTAACAATCATATTGTTTGAATGCGGAATAGTGGTTGTCATATGTACATAAAAAAGTATGAGACATGTCGTCTCCATGATGCTTTCTTGCATGCAATGCTTAAGGACCAATAGGTAATAAACTCTGCACAAAAGACCACCCACATTTTTACTTCATCTAAAATAATTTGAATATAAATTGGAATAGCAGTTTTTTTCTTATATTGCCTTACTTATTTCTTGGTTCGTACCTTAGACCTAAAATATATAATTTTTTAAAAACTTAATCTGATTCTGTTGTACTATAAAATTATTGTTATAGTTAAATAGGTTTTTTATTTTATGAGGTAAATATTTTTAAGTTTCTAAACCTGTCTTAAAACAATGTTATTATATATAACATATGTACATGGCCATATTATTAATTGTAAAATTAACATCTAGAGGATATAATATATCAAAGAAGTGATATAGAAACATATATATACAAAGAATTTTCATGCAAGTTTCTCATGCAATAAACCAACAACCAGACTTACACAATCCAAGTAGTTAAAGTACCATGCACCCTCCGGGAACAGAAGTTTCCGGGTTTGTGAGAGTAAGAGGAGGGAGGAGGATAAAGGAATCTTCTTTACACCTTTCGGCGAGTCGCTTAAATGAGAGTGACTACTAAGCCCTGGGATTGATAAGACGGCTATTTCCCCTTTGCCCTCATTATCCGACAACCTCTTTTTCATAGAGAGTTTTTTTATTATTCGCTTAATACTGCCGGATTTAGAAGATGCCCCACTATTATGTCGTACTAAGGAGATATTTGGATATACAAACTGATATGACAACCTCTCCCACAGTATAAAATCTATAGTTGCCAATCTTTCGTTTGGTTTCTCATTGTACTGTGTGTATTCAAAGAAAACTGAACTGTATATTTCTGGAGATAGTGGTGATTTTAAAGGAGACATTGGAGGACTACTTATTTCTGATATGGTAGAGAGACTATTATTTGTAACAACTGACCATAGAAACGAGTCGTTTTTAGACGACTCGTTAATGCGAGCTTGTAATTTCAGCTTCAGTTTTTCAGGCATTTGATACTTTTCAGTGTTTCTTATTATTCCTTCGACTACTTCTCCTACGGGCTTCTCTTTAGTGATTGGTAAATGTGGGGGAGTTTTCTTGTAGGAAACAGGTGGTGGATGAAAGAGGAAGGTCGATTCGTCATACATATCCCAATGTTGTGCACTAGGCCACAGTGTCGCTTCTTTCAGTTCAAGCTAGTGTTGAATTAGAAAAAGGAATTAGAAAAATGTAATTAATAAAATCACCAAGCAATAGGTGCAAAGCAAAAACCCTCTAATCTAATTTATGAAAAACAAAAAACATGCTTAATGTTGCTCTACAGTACATTACAAGACAGAATTGATGCAGTAATATTTTTTTTGACCATTTACAAGTAAATTTTTTGATAACTGTCTTTTTAATATACTTTTCTATAAACTCTGCTGAAGAAGCGTCCAATAATTTTTCTATAATTTATATTTGTAACATTATTGACACGTTCATTATCATCATTTACTGATGGTAGATCTCTGTTGCCGGTGACCGTTTAGACAGGTACGGGGGTACGCAACACCTATTTCTTTTGCGAAACTTAAAAATAGTTTACAGACACTATTATGGATTGTAAAACTTGAGAACTAATAAATTTGTGATAATTTGATGTAACGAAATATATCATCTTGCGTCTTAAGGCGACGTTTCATAAACCACACGTATCATTTATCGTCAAGTGAACATCCCTCTAAAAACGGTGCTTCGCCGAACAAGAAATCTATCTTTACTGCAGTTTGAATTATTGGCTATGAGAAACACTAAATATATTAAAATTTCGAATGCGATTTGAAAATAATTAAATGATTTAATTTAATTCTATTTACTGCATCAAAGTTTGAAAACACAGTTGACTATTATGCGTGCGAACGGCAAGCGGTAAGTCAAATGTTGCAAAGCCTTACGGTGGTGAGCCGTTGGAGGGCGGAGAAACGGTCCTCTTGCGCGGCCGCAGATTTTTCGAAGGCCTCGTGCTTCTTGATAAGACTCTCCACCTCGTCGATAGTGTGGCCCAACTCTTGCGACATGAGATAGGGCTCCTGTGCGATCAGCCACGCCTCCGCAACGGCTGCGTCGCGCGCGAACTGGTACACTTCCAATACTGTAATACAACATTTATACTGAAGCACATTGAAGAGTAAAACAATACAGTTTTAAGAATGAAAGAGAATGGATATTTTTTATAATAATTTCCATTTTTATTTTACCACGTTGAACATAAATGTAAAGTATAAAGGCAAATAATGATTATTTGGAAATAAAATTGTATGGGCAAGCTTAACTCTAAGTTTTCTACCAGCTCACCTTAGTGTAAGAGCAAGACTATATGACTACCCGTCAAATGTACAACAATCAGAAGTAAAAAAAATGCTGTAAAACCATCACTTATACAATTATATTACACATATTTACTAAAAACTGAGTAAAATAAATGTACATGAATGGTGAAGTGTGAAATACTCTGATTGGTCGTCATATATTGACAGCCAGAACATATTAAAAGTTATAGAAAATAATTCTACACAGGTATGGGTCTTACTGAGTTGCAAGTTCTCCCAGCGCTCCTCCCAACGTCTGAGAAGTGCATTGCGTTGGTTGGTGAGCTGCAGCAGCTTCTCCTTGATGTCAGCAGCGGCGTAGTGCTGCCGCGACAGCAGCTCCCTGCCTAGCGAGATGCATGCGGTAAAGTTGTCTTCGCGGGTGTCGATCTCCGCTTTCAGTGATTGATGGTTGTTCATCAGCAATTCAACACCACTGACATCTCTGTAAAAGCAATAAAAAAAATCTTACTAAATACTTTTCAACAATGAGGCAACATATGCTTTCACCTGGTGTAAAGCGACACTATGTACATAACACAAAATTTCTAGGTAAGGTATTCATATTCACAAGCGTTATGTTGCGCTTTTTGCAATGAGACATGATAACGACCCCTGTCATTTCTGTACCTGTAGCGCCGTCCTATCTGTTGCGCTATTATCTCCACCAATAGTAATTTTGTTTAAGGACTTAAAGTTTACATAAATAATAAAATAGGTTTAAATCTTTACGACTACAATAATTATAACGAATAATGACACATTCATTATCATTCGCCGGTATACATTTGTACTGTTGGACATATGGCTCTCACAAAGAATTAATTTCACTGAGTGAGTCTGCGCTGCTCATATGCAGGCAGTGGCTTCCAATGACCATCACTAGATTGTTGATCCTCCGTATTCGGGGCTTTCTGGAACTGTGTCTATCGGCACAGCCGCTGCTCTCTCTCTTATTGCCCCATCAACGATCAGCCCGCATGAGCGAACTGCCCGGATCATTGCCACTTAAGGCAAGCAATCCTCGTCAAAAAAATACTTCCATGAAGACAAATTTTAAATCACATTAAATATTACATTTAACTAATATAAAACAGTAAGATTTAATTTTTTCTCGCATTTGATTTCTCAATTCTTCAAAAAAGTTATAACTCATTGCTTATTATTGTTATATTATTTCAAATATTATCGTACAAACAGCATAAAACTTCTAGTCATATTATTAAAAGCATTTTATGAATTAAAATTCAATATGCCGTCTCACCTTGGCTTTTCTCCGGTGTTCATCTGGCGCACGACGTCGTCCATCCAGAGTGCGAGCGTGCGCACCTGGCTCAGGAAGCGGTAGAGGTCGTCGGCATCTTCTAGCTTAGAGCGGCGCGCGGCGCATGCGGCCTGCAGGGCGCCCCAGGCCTCGCGTACCTCAGCCTCACGTCGCGTGATCTCCAGCGCCTTGTCGCCCGCGTACGAAGCACCCAAGCGCGCACACTCTGAACTTATTGCTTCCACCTGCACACACGTACCATATTTATATTTGACGGAGTGACGAGAAGGTTTTCACTCCATCGTGATGGTCATATCAAAGTTTCTTTATCACAGTAATTTCACCATCCACAAAGATCTTCAAACCAAAACACAGTAATGTCTGCATACTATTGCTTGACAGCAGAAATAGATATTATATAACTAAGTTTTGTTCACAAGGTAATGTATATTTGATGTACTAGTATTGCATAACTGACCTGCTGCTGCAAAGTACTGAGGTCCTGCATAAAGTTGTGGTGTTTGCGTTGCAAAGCGCCGACGCTGATAGCGTCTCGGCCTAACTCATCGCTCACACCTCGCGCCTTCTCGCTTACACGCTGCAGTGTATCCTTGCAGTCGTGGAAATACTTGTGAAGCTCGCGGGATGCAGCCAACATCTGTAGAATGATTAAATTGGTAAGTGATAAGTAACAAATTTTTAGAATTTCTATTGATACGTTAAATTTTACATGATCTTGTTGCGTGCTTCATTATGGATAATTATCTATCAAACTGCGACGTAATTACATTTAAAAGATTACGCTTTAATTGTAAAGAGTTTTAAAATACTTTGGGAGTTTAGAACTACGAATGTAGTATTCTGGAGATAAATAAATTATATAAAAATAATAACATACTTGTGTTCGCGTCTCGATGAGCTCGAGAAGATCCTGCCAGGTTTCTTTGAGGCCTTCTTTCCACTGCGCGATGGTGGCGTTATCTGAGTGGCCCATGGCGATCATTTGGTCGGCGATGCGCTCCGCTGTCGCGACGCGCTCTGAGCCCACCGCTTGCGTTTCGCGAGCAAACTCTTTGAAACGTTCCCACAGCAACTACGATAACAACATATTTATTAATCTTTAATAGGCTAACATGTCTTGCCTCCATTTTATGAGGTATTGACAGCCGAAACACAGCAATTCTGTCATGGCGGCATATTCCCAATTGTGTTCCAAAAATCTCACCCACCAAATTCCACAACACGTAGCAACGAAATCAAATCAGGCACTACCTTGTTAGTAGGCAAGTGTGATATGTGGGGCACTGTGATATAAAGGTACTTTGAAAGTTTAATTAAAGAAGAACTATATGTAAATCCGTTCAGCCATTTAGAAGATATTGCATAATAACATGGTAATGTTTGCACGCTACTATTAAGCGGTAAAACCTAAATAGATAATCTGTAGCAACGAAGACTTGTTACCTATAAAAATTGATCATTAAAGATACATACCGTCACGTGATCGTAATCTTGCCCGAGCTCTTGCGAGCTGGCAACCAGTTCGCGTTCGGTAATCCATTGTTCCAAGTCATCGACCTCACGTGACAGTTGGAATAATCGCAGCGCCTCGTCCAACTTGGCGCGTCTCTCTCCCGCAAGGTCTTTAAGACCCGCATACAGTTTATCCACTTGCGACTGCTTCACCGAGATCTGTTCGCTAGGGTTGGAAAATCAAACAAACATTTAAAAATAAAAGGTAAATATTGAATTAACACATCAATTTTTGTTGTCAAACTACTATAAAATTAGTTACTTTAAGATATTATTCCACTAACCAATCAATTTTTTCGTACTTTTAAGTTGATAAACTGTGCGCGTGTGCTTTTTAAGTACTATATGAAAGTAATCATCATTGTCATTTCAGCCTATTAATATGCTTTGCAATTAACAATTCCCATATATTAATGTTTTCGTATTAGCCAGGCTTGGAATGTGGTCTATCAAGCGCAGTTTACTGGTAAGGATAACGAAACATGTAATACACGCAAAAAAAAACCTGGGCAAGAATTAAAATTTCATTCTATGTAATTTACTTATTCAAGCTTACCTAAGAGGATGGTCCTCACTAGTCAATTGACGGACAGTTTCACCTAGTTGCCTAATGGTCTGAGCATAGTCATCCACTGCTTGCTCTAGTATTTCATGTTTCTTCATGAGGTTCTGGGCAGAGATCTCATCCTTTCCTCGATCTTCAACCATCATGTACAATTCCTGTTCGCTCATCCAAGCTTCGGCTTCATTAGCATCAAAGAGATACTGTTGAGCCTTTTCCCATTGTTCCAAGTTATTTTTACGGTTTTCGATAGCGTCTAAAAATTTAAACAAAAATAATACATAATAATAATATTTCATTCAGTATAGTGATTATCAATTTAATTTAAATATCTAGATTTTACCTTTAAGTTCTCGCCATCTCGCAGTTAATTCATCAATGAGCTGCTTGAATTCAGGCGAAGCTTCGTGCTCTTCATCAATCAGCTTCTGCCCATTAGAGATGACAGTCAAGATCCTTGGCTCGTGGTTTTCTATTTCCGTCTTAAGGGACTGGTTTTTCTTCTGAAGCATTTGAACGTTGAATAATGAATTTCCGTAGTCTGTGCTTGTAGCTAAGGGCATCTTCTCGTGAATCCATAACTTTTCGTCCTCGACATCGCGGCGGAACTGGAACGCCTCCTTCTTCTTCGCCAATTGGCGTTGACGTTCAAGCAGAGGTGCTTTAAGCTGTTCGAATCTCTGCTCCACTGTTTTCTTCTTCTCTTTAATTTCTTCCATTTTGTCTGGAACAGTCTTCTGAAGATACTCTGCTTGAGTTTCTAATTCAGTGACCTGCTTTGCCTTAACGGCCATCTGAGTCTCAATCATCTGTTGCTTCTGCATGAGAATGTTGACAGATGCCAGATCAGTGCCAGTGTCGGTGTTCTCGATTTGCTTCTCGAGTTCATTCATCCAAGAATCGATGTCGTCGCAGGTCTGGTGAAGAAGTACTTCGCGATTAGCATCGAACAAACGTTCACCCTTATCTTTGGTCGTCGTTTGGAGGTTTTCAAACTGATCTTGGAGTTCGTGCATTTTTGGTGATATGACTTCAACGAATTCGGGTTTCTGTTTCATGAGTTCTTCAGCCGCATTTTGAACAGCGAATAGGCGTTCCTTGTTGGCTGCAATTTCAGCCTCGAAGGCTTGATGACGCGTCCATTTAGAATGAATAGTCTTGGCTGAACGGTAGGTATCATCCTGTGCCGTAAGGTTCTTTTCTTGCACCCATTCACCAAGTTCATCGCAATCTTGGAGGAATTGATGTAATTGCAATTGATCTTGCAACTTCTCCATTTGCTGCAGAGCTTTTTCCCTGTTAGAGTTCCGTCTTCCCTCTATGTTCTCAGCCTTACGCTGGATTTTATCTGCATCAAAGTGTCTCTCTTCGACCAAACGATTGGCGAATTGTACGACTGAGTTTATCTTATCATCGTTAGCTTCCATTGTTGTAAGGAACGCCTCATGTTCTTTAATCATATTCTCAGCTTGTTCCAAGTTTGTTGGCGGCTCCGTCTTGGCCAGCCTATAATAAAAAAAAATATTATTACGGTAAGTGTAAAAATAGTATTACTTTAACTAGTATTTATATCATTGTTTACACAACAATTTAATAAATTATTACGTGTACATATATTTAAAGTCATTAAATAACGTGTTTTGTACAAACATAATAATGTAGTACAGTAACCATTTAGCAAATTATGTGAGGCATATGCATACCTGTGCTCCTGGTGTGCCAGTAACACCTCCGCCTGGCGTGCATCGCGCTGCAACAGCTGGAGCTCGAGGCTTTGCGTAAGCAGCTGCTGACGATTCTCCCACATCTGTTGCAGTTCGGCCCAGCCCTCACGCAGCGCCTTTAGACGTTCGCGCAAGAACATGTACTGCGGATCGTCCTGCGTAGATGGCTCCTAAAACAAGAACAAATATTTTATTAACGATGATCGTTCAACCAGCTCTTCTACTCTACTCTACAATACTAACACAAAACAATCAATAAGAAATATTTAAGCACTCGACACAAAGTATGATTTCTCTGCGAAGACCATAGTATTCGCAGAATAAATCTTCCTAAATAGTACAACACTGCAACAGTGAAGGCGTGTTATTGTCATCAAGTGAACACTTTGCATTTTGTTATTTTATCGAATAAGAAAATAAGCAACAGTTGTTATAACTCTTACTTTTGACTTTATAAAGACCAAAATTAATCTAGCTATATACAAATTATCATTAACGAAACGTGATCATAAATGGTGCAGTAATTTATTTTATCAAGAGTAAAAACAGATATTGCAAAACTTATTTATATTAGGCTATTAATTTTCTGAATTTTGTTTATAATAGGATTTATAATAGGATAAAAATATTAAAATAAAGGTAAACTAACAGCGGTGATTTTTTCTCCGTATTCCATCATCTTGGCATATTCGTCCTTGTAGTTATCAATTTCTTCTTTGATGGTCTGGTGCTGAGACAACAGCTTCTCGGCCTCCGCCAATGATGACGGTATATCTAAAAGAAAATTTTATTAATATATCGCTTATACGTAACTGCCAAACATCTTTCTAAATATTTACTGGTCATAAATTAGTATTATCTTCTATAGTCAACTATATATCTATCAATAGATTAGTTGAAGCCGTGATGGCGCAATTTGTGAGGAGGTAGCACTCATTAAATATATCAGAGGTGTGTGTTCTATCTTCATAAGCTTTGACCTTCCAATATAACATTTAACCCGCTTTTAACCAGCGTGGTGAATCTTTTATGAAAGACGACCACAAGTCGCAGATGTGGAAACAATAAGAGAGTTGTGTTTTTATTGAGACACAGAATTATGATGTACCTATAGACAGATGTGTTAAGATCCTCAAAGTTGTAAAATGAAACTCAAAGTTTAAAATAAAACGAGTACGTAATAAAATACGTGTTTGTCTACTTACCTTCAGAAGCGACGTCGGTTTGTGTCTTTGTAAGCCAGGCCTGGAAGTGGTCGACTGATCGCAAGAAGCGATGCAAATCGCCAGCTTCCTCCAGTTTTGCATCACGATCTTTCAACTGTAAATGAAATTTATGTTTATAATGAATGACGGCTCGCTTTAAATTTTATGATCACGTGACATGAGAGATACTTTGCTCAGCAGTGGGTGTCTTCCGGATGATAACATAAAGTTATAATTACCATATGCGTAAGTTGCTCCCAGTTGTCATTGATAAGTGCGATTCGATCGCGGATAAGTTGCGCCTCCTCCGGGTGGGAGTGTTCGATGGCGCTGGCCTCATTCTCCAAGGAGGCGATACGCGCTTGAATCGCAGCCAAATCGCGCTCCATACCAGACAACCTACGTTGTAGCGTCATAACGCCTAAAAAAATAATCATTATTTCAACATCTCCATGTGTTTATTATGCGTATGTAATTAACGCATGCACACCAAAGCACGCAGATAAAAATTTGCATTACTAAATAATGAGCTGTTTCATAGTAATAGCAAAATCAGTGTTTATACTATACGTTATTAGTTCAGTAAAATAATGCAGTCTTAAAGATCCGGAACGTCCGTAAAAGGATTCCCTCACGTTAAAAAAAAAATGTCTTAAAGATCCGCTTCTACCTTTATAATGCGAACAAACATGGTTTCGAGTAGTTTACTGGTAATATTATTTACAATTAAAATAGTTTCACTAAAGAATTACCAATTGATAATCCTTTTTTCTGCCAAGATTTATTAAAATATTACCATTGAGATCCATTTCGAGGTTGTCTGTTTGCTGGAGAATACGTTTCTTGTCTTCTATCCAGGACACGGTCTCACGGCATTCGATGTGGAATGTTTGTACGCCCTGTGCCGCCTTCAACTCATCCTTCTTCGCTTCCGCCTAAATGGTATAATATAATTTAGTAAAACATTACGAAATATTTTCTAATATGTGTAGTGGGTTTTAATTTAACACGATATTAACCGACTATGAACTTGTATATACGGAAGCGCCTCCAACAACAGAAACACCATATCTTTGTTACGGCATCAGTTTTACATACTGATGGCCCCCCGGCTGACTTGTTACCAAGCAAGCCAAACGGACTCATCAAAGCACTACTAACATCCAAACTCCACAACTAAAATGAAAAAATGTTTCAGAGATTGCTTATCTCTAGAAGCAATGTCTATCGACTAATGATTAATACTAAAACGTCAACCATTAAACACATGGGTTTAAGTTTTGTCGCGTTAAATGGCACAGGAAAGGACTATTGTAAATAACATATAACCTTATCGCGCAGTGTACTCCATGCGTGGTTGAGGCTGCCCTGCCTCTCCTGAATACGCGGCGCTTGCGGATGTTCCACGTGGATGAGCTGCCGCGCCAGTTGGTTAACGACAGCTACGCGCGACGCATTCGCATTCATCTCCTTGTCGAAACCGTCGTATCTACAAATAAAAAAATATTATGAATTCCTCTTTTTCAAGATATACGTACATTCAAAATAGAATGCCTTCTCTGGTTGGCGATAGGTATGTATATGTGGTTCGTATCACTCATTTAGTGATAAAATGTATTTGTCATTTAGTTCATTATTTTGGACTATCGTTGTCTCCCACTGTACATAAAAAGCCTCCCTAAGGGATTACCAGCGTGTAGTAATTAATTTTTAGATTTTTGATTTTAACAAGAGCTAATTATTATCAATTCGCAATAGTTACCTGTGCTTCATGATCTCGACGTCGTCGATGTCTGCGGGTGGCAACATCGTATCGAGCATGCGGTGTTTCTCTGCGATCCATTGGTCCGCGGCATCCGCCTCCGCTAGCAACTTGAACAGCGAGAGCGCGTCTAGTAAGCGCTGCTTTCGTAAGCGTGCGAGTTCAGCCAGCTCTCCGTGCCGCGCGTCTATGGCAGCCAACCGTGAGGTCACTTCAAGACTGCTTGCGTCCTCTGGGCTCAGCTCGCTCGCCTAAATACAATAAATGTTAATAAATTATATAAGAAAATTTGGGGGATGTTTGTTACCACATCATATGTACTCCATACTGCTATTTTCTATCAACCAAATGTCAACGTTTGACCTCTATTCCAAATGCTATTGAACGACAATCGGGCCATGGATGGCGAAATGTGAAGTGCACACTGACCTGTTGCTTGAGCTGTTGTATGACGTTAGCGTAGTTCTTTAGCTCATCCGTAACGTCTTTGTGTTTCTTCAGTAGACTCTGCACTTGGGCCTCGTCAACTCCAGTATCCTCGGAAGACACAAGCCTGCCAATTTATAGCACAATTAACATCAGATTTTTCTCAAGGTTCGACAAAACGGTGACATTTGCAAGACTTTTACCTAATGACAAAACTGTAAATACATATCTATAACAATTAATGTTAGTAAAGAAAAAAATATAGTAGCGCATTGTGCAAGTCGCCTTAATTTAAGTTTACTTATCGCAGTTCTTCCACTACCTACAACACATACTACTGTTTTGCCATTTGTCTTACTTAAGCGGTAACATATTTATTAACTCACTTATAACAATGCGTATTGGTGAAATCAAGAGATTTAGTATAGAAGTTAAGATGTTTTAATGTTTTTTTATGCATTATAAATCATATAAATATACTACCTGAGAGTATCGAGCATCCAGTTATCAATATCATCAGCGTCCGCGAACAATTGGTGATATCTGACCGCAGCGTCCAAACGGTTCTTCCTCAACGAGACTACGTCCAGAAGGTGGTTCCATTGGCTCAAGATATCGCGTAGTCGAACCTAAACATTTTTAACCAGATACCATTGAGGTTACAAAAAAGGATATACAAAATGATAGTTATTATGGGTACAAAGAAAACCTGCCTAACAAGCTATCATAGACATGTCACATGTCCGGCCCATACTTGACTGATTATTATCATACATACAATCAATTTTAAATTATATATTTTGGTTTAACTAGCAAATTAAAATTTTTATCTCTCTTAGGTTTCTTAACCTAATCCAGTTTTAGTGATAATGAGGACCCCATAAATAAACCGTACAAAACATGTCTTCCTTTTAGTTCTCCAATTACATGTTCACAATTAGTAAAGATTTTTTTTGTCATTAACTTAATTGTCCAATATGTTTGTGATAGTAATGTATACTATTTACTGGAAGAAAAAGGAACTGTGGTAGTCGTACATACCTAGATGGTCTCCAGCAACAAGGACTAACCATAGGAGACTAAAGGTAAACACATAATTTTTTGATTATAAAAAACAAGTAGCCAATGCGTACTGTACCTGTATACGATCCGCGCCAAAGTGTCCTTGAGAGACAAGCTCGTCCCCGACGGCCGCGACGCTCATCAACTGCAATTCGTGGGCCATTACGTCATCTTGCAGCGCTTTGTGCTTCGAAATCAGCAGATACACTGTAATTAAAATTGTATTAATTTTTACCTTATTTTATAGATTCTAAATTGAATAATTTAAGAAAAAAGTATTAGGCGGAAGCTACAACGTTGCCGCACAATATTAAAACAAATAATTAACGCTCTCATTTTTCCCAGTGCCGGAGCTCGAGACCCTCTCACAAGAAGAGAATCTAAGCCATCCTCTCATATTTGAGAGCTAATTAACTTTATTTCATGTTATTTTATAATCCAAAAATATTTTTACACAAAATCCCTGTTTAATTTCGCATATTGTAGTTTTTTTAGAGGTTGATTTCTTCAAACCTGCCTAAGTTAGCTACCACTCTCATGTTTAAATCACTGCAAATCACTTCCAACAGTACATATTAATAAACTTACCGGTGGTGAGGTCGTGACCGATGTCATCAACAGATACGATCTGCTCCTTCTCCTTGATCCAGTTTTCTTCATCAGCCATATCCCAGTAGAACTGCCATAGTTTGCGGCTGTCCTCTAATCGTTTTCTATTAACAAACCAACATTATTATTAGTTTTTTAGCAAAATCGCCATAGTGCACTAAACATAATGATTTTTTTTATTACTCAAAACGACACGACGTGCTAGACTTTCATCAGAGAGCACACACACACTGAAACTTAAGCTTCAAGTGAAACGAAACAATGAAGCTAATATTTCATGAACGACAGCTTATGTGGACATCTGACATCCACCAATCCACGCTCAACCAAAGTTGTGGTTAAAAAAGCCTTGAAGGAGAAGGCCTAAGTTCCAGCAGCGGGAAAATTAAGTGAACCGTTTATTGTTAAAAACAATTTTCTTATCATATAAAATTACAACACTATCTTTTAATTATAAAGTATTTTAAGTAATAACTGACCTGCGTTCCACAGCAAGATGAACAAGTTCAGCATATGCATTTTCTAGCTGCTGAATGCGTTCTACAGTGATAGCTGGATCACAAGGACGGTAGCCGCCCTCCTCTTGTTCCAAGAATCTTTGTGATTGTCCAACAACCACCTGCGAAACGAAGTGTACATTGATTTTTTTTATCTATAATGGGCCCGCTGAGATATGCATAAGTATATATCTACAACAAATTTCATACCACAATGTATATATGGTTAGTTTCTCATTGTAGCTTGTTTTGTAGTTTTTTCATTAGTATTTTTCTCTTCACAATACGAATGGATGATTGTAAGAAAAACACCCTAAAAGCTTTGAGCTTAATGTCAGCTTTTGTGTTTGTTTGGTTCTATAGCTTAATATATCTGATAGCAAGCAATTAAGTATGCAACTACTAAAAGGCGTTCTGTCATTGTTTTGCTTTAAGTCATTGTGAAAACATTAGACCCTATTTCCTATTAGTGCCACTACGGCTTTATCTCACAACAGTATCCGTTTTCTCAATTGCGCTAAGTAACCTTCTGTAGTTCTTGTTACAGTACTTACTTTAACTCGTTCACCCAACACGTTGATGTCTGCCTCAACCAGTGCATGTTTCTGCAGAAGATCTTCAACGCCCATCAAATGCTTACCGTAGTCGTCCGTCAATAAACGCATCTTGATTTCTTCCATAGAATCCAAGATGTATAACATTTCCTGTGATGTAAAATATGTTTTGTATTACAAAAGAGCAGATATAGCTGTTTATTACATTTTTCACATAGTCAACCATGTATCTTTTTAAATAATTACTACGCAAATAATTTAAGAGGAATAAAAAGAAAGAAATAGATGTATAGATTTTTTCACTTCATCGACATGATGTGCAGGACGTTCATTTGATTGTAAAATATCTTGATCATTCATAATAATATGGTGTACATTATGTGTTCATCGTATGACATAAGACATTGTCTTTCTACCCCAGTAATTTTATTAGCTATACTGTATTTCAAACCGGTATAAACTAATATGAAAAGAGAAGGTTACATTCTGTAGCTGAACAGAAACTAATAGCTGAACCTATTTAAATAATCTCCAGCAAGCCTCTCCAAAGGTTAGAGATGACAATGTTTACCTGGAAGTTTTGCTGTAGCTGCAATGAGAGTTCGAGACGCGCGCGCCGAGCACGCAGCAGCTCCAGCAAGTAGGCCCATAGTCGAAGCACGTTGTCCCTGCGCGCGCACACGCGCTCCATGTCATGGTATCTATAAAACAACGACAATTTTTAAAAAAAAGTTTACTAATTACGATAGAGGTATTAAATCATCATCATCAGTCGATAGAAGTTATAGACCTTACGGAAGCAATTGCATATTATTTATAAAAGATTAAACTTACATACTTAGGTCATAAGTTGAGAACACAATGATGCAGCAGCTTATTACCTCTCAGCCTGAAGTTCGGAGCAGACCGCGACCACCGCCTGCACGCGCTCCTCATACGCAAAGATGTCTGTCTCAATGGCCTCGTGCTTCTTGGCAGCCGCTTCCACCGCCGCGAGGTCGAAACCAAAGTTATCCTGGCTCACAAGTCGCTGGTTCTCCGACAACCATGTCTCACGCATTTGTGCTTTGCGGTTGAATCTGCATTGAACGAGTTTACAACAAATTAGAAAGAAAAAAGGTATTCTATTAAAATTGGAATATTGATAATGCAAGAATTATTATTAGAATAAATAGCCACGACGCTCTCTTTGTAAAAGAAGGATTTCAAATCCAGGCGATCTTCGGCAGATATTTAAAGAAAAAAGAACAAAAAACTTGTTATTAAGGAAGGCGATCCCACCTTGCCGCTAATTGCTCCAGCTTTTCTTGACGGATGAGCTCCTCGCGAAGTGCCAGTTCCCGTTCGTGTTCTGCCTTTTCAAGACGCTCCCAAGCGCGATTGATGTCGTGAATCATGCGGCCCTCGCGCGGCGTGTACGGCTTCTGGTTAGCAGCACGCATACGCGACTGTAGCGTGAACAGCAGCACTTCCAAGTTGCCTTTCTCAACAAATCTGTAATAATCATCCTTAATGTAAAAATATAAGGGCCACAGTATTCGGAATAAGCATGCTCATAATCTTCCACAGCCTCATTTTAATCTTTGTGGACAAGTGGTTAGCTCATTGCTGTTAAAAAGCTCCAAAAGAAAGTCTCCATAGATAATGTAATAATTGTATTGTTTAGTCTAATTTGAAATTAAATATTGTAAACAAACGAAATAGTTATATCTATACGATATAAAAAATGTCCACCCAGCAGAGTTTTGAACATACCTAGTACTTACACTTAATACTTCCTAAAGTTTGTTAATATAGTGTATAAATCTTACTTGGGTGGCTTTTCCACGGTGCGGTAGTTGGCAAACTGTATGAGTTGTTGCCGTACTCCTTCCAACGAGTTAGCAAATGTCCTGTCACCGAGAGCCTCGATGGTTTTCTCAATCCATTGCAGGAGATCGCTAAAGATTAATAAAAACACAAATAGTTATGATTCATTTAATTGAAAATATTTCTATATTAAAAATCTTTTCATTTTTCTAGGCCAACTTAGCGGCGACGATGATAATGTAACTATTAATATGGTTAAGTTTAAATTTTGGTCATGATGTTATAATTAACTTTTGTGTGCTTACCTTGTCAATGTTTCATATTCCATCATCATCTTCTCATTCTCCATAGCAATACCGACGACCTTGCCGATACGCTTGCCTTGCACGGTCTCCTGCTTCAGCTTACTAAAGTAGTGGTAGTAAGTCACCACATATGTGATAATTGACTTCTCATCCGGATGATCAACGGCAATATCTAGAAAATATACATTTTATTTATTAAAAACACGCACAAGTTATTGAAATTTATTGGAGAGGCCTAGGTTCAGCAGTTGTTGACGATAATGATTGAAGTGTCAAGTTGTACCAATAATAATTTACAACTATTCAATTATGATCAAATAAATTAAGCATTAACTTTTCATCTTCGAGGAAAGAAATAAAGTTTTGTCATCCTCTTTATTAATGTAACACTTAAAATAAAACAATATGAAATAACATTCATTTATCACATGTAAAGACAATAATTATGGATGTACATACGGAAGCACTCACTTGGTATAGCTTTGCTTCAAATAATATATTTACTGGGCATGTGATAATGGATTACGTGATGAAGAGTAAACAAATATGTTATTATTAAATAATATACTTAACCATGATACAATAAAGTTATGTATACATAATATAAACAGTCTAGTAAAAATTCCTGGGTGAACTACAGGAAAAATCATCTCATATGTGGGAGAAAGAGATCTCTCTCTGGTGTTGAAATAGGAAGAGTATTAAGTGTAAAATATGAAATCGTTAAATTTTATTAAAAACGATACTAAAGTTTAGAGGGCGAT
The DNA here is from genome assembly GCA_018246255.1 of Pachliopta kotzebuea. Classification (NCBI taxonomy): domain Eukaryota; kingdom Metazoa; phylum Arthropoda; class Insecta; order Lepidoptera; family Papilionidae; genus Pachliopta; species Pachliopta kotzebuea. The sequence goes on from DWLS01000642.1 coordinate 23,571, forward strand.
GGTGTAATGCTTTCCTACCTTCTGCGTCGAGAAGCTTGGTGAGTCCGAGTTTCTCCTCGGCGACGTTGAATGCGTTATTAAGGTTGTGTATCGGGTTACTCCTGTGCAGCTTCTCGAACTGCACGAGGTCGGGCCGGTGCTTGTGTATGATCGCGTTGAACGCGAGGCCATCACGCCACGAAGTCGTAAAGTTGCGCACATTAACATTATTGTAGCCGGCGGTCTTCATCTGACACCACAGCAGCAGCGCGTCTTTAGCCGACTTCGTTTCTTTATTATCAGTCTCCTCGATGGTAATGTCTTGAATCTGTAGAAACCGATAACACATTTAATAGATTGGTATAACAATCTCCTCCGATGTCATCTTTTTTGTTTGTAGGAGTAGTTGCAAAAGTTTAATATAAAGATATTGTGCTAAACATGTATGTAAATCTAAAGTGGGAACAGACCTGGAAGCGAAGAATGATGGTCCAGATGAGACCGAGACTGAGGCGTGGGTTGCCGTCGACAATGTCGTGCGAGCCCATGTTCTCAAGGTGCACGCGCTGCTCGCGCAGGAACTGCAGCGCCTTATCGACGTTCTCTAAGCAGTGGATACGCATCTTGCCTTTCGTTGGACGCGGCTGTAACACAATCAACGTTATATTGATATACCAATTACACTCGCTGTACCATAACGTCTTGTGGATTCATAAATGTTCTTTATTTCTTAACAAAACTATTACTACCATGAATTTTTACTATATTTTCGTCATCATTTGAACCATTGTCTTCCACTGCTAAATAAAAATATCCACAAAACGGAATTCAAATGGTAGCGTTCTCAAGGTATATGATCTAACCCCGTCTTTAAGAAATATAGTTTCCCCGTAAAACAAATATTGTCATATATTAAAATATTCAGTAGTCTTTTTTTGTTTGTTAAATCAATTTCGATAACTTTAATTTTCTTCTATGCTAAAATTCATCTAAAGTTGATTTATTTGTTACAGTATAACAAAAAACAAAATTATTTAGTTTTAATACCTCTTTTTACTAAGAAACATAAATAATTTATATATAACAGTGTAAAAATCCACTGACGTTTTGCAGACCCATTTACGGAAGGTGGAACTTGAAACGACAGAGGTGACCTTTTTTGGGACAATGCAAATCGTGTTTATTTATTTCTTGCTTTCTTACCGGCTTCTTAATACGGAATAACAATTTTTCTTTAATCAATTGAAAAAAAAATTATATGTGTCACAAAAGATAAGTGTAAATAAATAAAAACTGTATTAGTTAAGCTATTCTTGATCCACAACATATAACTTAAATAAAAATAATATGATGAAATTAAAATTTTGTTTATAAAAACAAGTTATTAAAATTTAATATTAGCTTTATTTAATATACTTTTTTTTGGAATGTACAATTTATTTATATATAGATTGCGAATTTGGTCAGCTCTACACCTGCTATTTGATATAGGTGTGATTTAATGTATTTAATTATTGCTATATTTTAACATTACGTACAATTTTACGTTACTGTATCATTAATCGATATAAATTCTTTAATGTGAGAGGTTTATACAATAATTAAAGCTTGAAACAATTAATGTGATATTAAAACTCACCAGCCTCTCGCCGGAGAGCACCTCCAGCAGCCGGATAAGCATTTTCCCGTCGCGCATGTCTACGTACAGGTCCCCGATGCGGCATCCCACGCGCACCAAGTGAGAGTTCACCCATTTCTGGAAAGTTTTCTTTTGCACGTTCTCTCGTTCGTCTGGTAAGGAAATGAAATAAATAAAATTACGTGAGTTTAGAGCTGAATTAATTTTTTATTTAATCTAAAGTCGGTTACAAAAACAATACTGAATATTGTTGTACATATCAGAGAAGACAAAAAATTCGGCACAGGTGTTTGGAGCTATGAAAACAATATAATTTATCGTGTCATTATAAACTTATGGAACGATAATATCGCCTTACAGGAAAAAACAATGTTGTTAAAAAATACAGAAAACAATAGATTCTTTTTTTCGCGCATGTGCAAATATTCCTGAAAGTGTATAGAAGAAGGGAATGATAACACAATAACCGCCAGTGGGGCCGCCCTCGCAGCGGCGACCATATAGGCGGTTTTGTCCAGAGCCGCGCAGGTTCCTTCCCGTCCGGTCTCGCCCGCTTCATCGCCACGACTCCGACCAGCATAAACCGAGTGTTGGGTACGAAAATCGATACAAGTAATCCGAGATGTATATCGGATTCCTGAACGCCCCCAAGCGGAAAGCACGGGGTTATGCAGAAGTCTAGGCGACACAACATCGAGCCCTTCACTTTAAGCAGTACGTTTAAAAAAAACGCTCTCCTCACTTTCCTTGGTTAGACAAAACAATCATTAACATTTAGAACTAACAAAAATCAATTCCTTAAATATACTTAAGCAGACGAGGAAAACTTTTAAACAGTGACACCATAACACATATATTTCCTTGCAAACCACATTCAAACAATTCACAAACAACGCTAACGAACAGGGCGGGATGGATGCACAAACCTCTCAACTCAGACACCACTTTGTCATAGTAGACCTCTAGTCCCGGCACTTCAATATCGACACCCCTTTTTATAAGGTCGTAACACTCCGTCGATGTCATATCACCAGCACTGCGAGACTGACGCTCGGCTACGAGGCGAAAGAACAGGAAGAATTAGAGCGACTAAATTCAACTGTCCACTGGACAAGGATATTCGATACGTACGCTCCAGATGTCAACAACTTTAGGACCGGTTCGATTTGATCGTAATCCTAGTGAGAAACTAATAAATGTATATAATAACGTTATAATATAATGTAATATAAACTAGAAAAACGTCGAAATATATGTCAAAATTGTTCACGAACATGTCGATGAAGACGCGTCAAGCACAGAAGAGAGTACACACACAATCTGATAACTGGTACACAGATAAAAAATGAGCGTCCGATAAATAGGTGAACGATCAGAACTATGCCTTATGTAATAATAAATTTAAATGTTCGATACTGCTGGAATTTGATGGAGAAACGGAAATTGTGGTTGCAAATTTTGATAAATGCAGAATAAATACTGAACATAGAATATTAATGAAATAAATAAACGCTAATAGACTCGCAGCTGGTACTTCATTACTGATTTAATTGACGATGTAGCTAAACAATTTCCTGGTAACAGGAAGATTCGTAATTCGATTCCGTGACCACATGTAGAAATTTTGGCTGATGATTGGAGTATTTTCAAACCTATGTTCCTGCCTGCTGCGGTTAACTACATAAGATCCAGAGTATTGTGGATCAACATGTCTAGTAACCTACAGCTTCATTGCCCTTCAACACCTTGAAATTAAGAACAAGTGTCAGCTCGTTGTAGATATAAAGAATCAAATTTATAACTAAAATATCTGTTTTTAAAACTTAAAAACTGGTTGTTTCATAATTTCAATAAATAAAGTATGAAGTACAAAGTTGAGTGCCGCTGAATGAAGTTATCATCCGGAATCGAAGAACTGTATTTCTGTAGTTCAATCGGAGCTAATCGCGGTATATCTAAGCAGCGCAGGTTCACGGTCGATCACGCCGAAAAATATTATACATTCGTACTGACTGCATAAACGTTTATTATAAATAACTTCATACAATCAAATAGATTTTATAACAGTAAAGAACTAAATGCGATCATACTTATGTATATTGTTATTTATTTTTATTTAATAATTCTCAACTAATTATCAACATAGAATATTAATTATATGCAAAGGCACTTCTTATTTAAAGTTTTTTCTAGCAGTCCAACTAAATTAAATTAATATTGATTATATGTCATATAAAAAGATTATAAAATAAATTGTAAATACATAGCTTTTTAAAGGTAAGATTCGGTATAACACACATTATACAATGTTCACTTATTTTCCTAAAAATCAAAACAGGTTTAATTTAGTGTCCGATTTATAGATTTTCGTTCATTATCAAAAATGTGCCAAACCATAAATAAAAAACCTTTAGTATTTATGTAATGATGTTTTACTGTTGGTAGGTTTCTGTTGCTGGAGATCGTCTAGGTAGGTAACACCGCAGCTCCTATTGCAGTCAACAGTTTGAAATAGTGAAATTACTGGGGCAACAAGACAACACTTGTCTCAAGGCGACAAGCGCAATGTGGTGCTGTGTATAACATCTTAACCAGGGCTGCATTTTTATGGGCAAGTGTATCACTTACCATCATATTAAAGCCTTGCTCGTATCGTCGCCTAGTATAATAAAAAAAAAAGTTTCTTGAAAGTTATGTCCAACAGTGTATTGAGGCAAGGTGATGATTATTTTTTTTTT
>DWLS01000643.1:0-27915 GCA_018246255.1 Pachliopta kotzebuea
GCTTTACGGGTGAAGCGGTTCTGGAGGACTTGGAGTGGCCTCATTTTAGCCGTAGAAGAGTGGATGAACACAACACCCGCATAAGTCGTTATTGAGTTAATATCAGCATTAACTAAAATTTAGTTTAAATATACATGATAGGTTCTTACCGTAAGTACAGTCCGGCAATATGGATAGGCATTCCATGCTTCCTCATGCACCTCGAGAGAACCCTTTGGAGCGAGCAACCGGATGAAGGCAGGCACCTTGGACGCCAAGTGATAGATCTTGTATGTATACTGCCCCGATGAGTATTTCCCTCCTAAACAAAAATCGTGGTTAAAAAAATTATTTCGTTCGTCATGTAGACTTCAACTAACCATATTAACCCTTTGATGCAAGATATCGGTAGATTATTATAGTGATATAAATTCCTGTACACCAGTTCGATATTTACAATTACAGTATACACATACAGTATACCATATATTTATTTAAAGCAAATGTTATGTATTTGTAAATTAATAAAACATATTTTTTTTTATTTGACGCGGCGATGAGATGGGCAAGGAGTTCAACTTATGGTAAATAATACTAGCACATAACATGGCGCTAGTTAAGATACTATGCACAGCACCAAGTTGCCCTAATCGCCTTGAGACGTAAAGTGTTAAGTCTTGTTACCCAAGTAATTTCACTAGCTCATAGCACCCTTCTAACCGGATCACAGTAATGTTTGCACAGTACTACTTAGTGGCAAAGACAGACGGCGCGGCGGTACTTACTTTGACAGTCTTCGGTAACGTACCACCAGTAAAATAGATTGTAATAAATTTATAAGGAAACGGAAACCAACTTAATAATACCATATTATTACAATTTATTTTCTTTAATAAAACTTCTTACGTTAATTTAAAAAAAGTATAATAATTATCATAATCACATTTCATTACAACTATTTAAGAATGATATTTATATGGTAATGTAATGGTAGTTAATGAAACATATTAAAATGTTCGCTAATTTTATATAAGCAATTATTATTAAACACAAAAAATCTAAAAACATGATCAGTTATAACCACCGGTTACCATGACGCACTTCTCGTTTAACCATCTGAATAAATTTGTGATGTCACACTTGTTATAGAGGTTTATTTGTATTCTGCCAATGAGGCTCCAATACGTACCATCAAAAAGAAAAAAATCTTTCGATATCTAAAATGTTCATAATAAAATCATTTAGTAACTTTGTTGGAATTGAAAATTTTAATCACTCAAAAAAGACGAAGAGTAGAATATTTGGACAGAGATCTTTTTTTTGGAATTAGCTGCAGTAATAATAAATAAAAGTTAAAAAAACGTTGACGAGTGATATTTAATTAAATCCCAGAGACTTTAACTACAATAAGTGGTAAACCTTGAAGCAAGGTCGAGAGCAGAGCGACTCCAAGGGCAAACGGCATGGATTCTTTAGACAAAATCTAATGTATTATTTGCCAATATTGCCGTTATTTGTCAAAAAAACAAAAATAAATTTTCTATATTTACATTAATTTCCACATTATAAACTCAGAAACTAGATGACTACTATAAAATTCATAATTAAAATAAGCGAAAAATTATAAAAATACAAGTACTATGTATTTCAGTATTGATTTTTCCGACAATTTGATAGATATCTCTCAAATAAATTTAAATAAGGGCCTAATAACTTTTTCAAAATTCACTATTTCTGATTTCTACCGCAGATAAAAATTTCATAATTTTATTAGAGTAAGAAATTAAAGACTTAGAATTCAAGTAATCTGCGAATCGACGCTATTAGTCCATGGATATTGTTTCTTTGTCATAATCTAATTTATAACGTAACACAAATTGTGTCAAAATGGCAGGTAGTTAAAAAACCCGTGTATGATGACAACATGTATAGAAAGAACAAGAATAGTTGACCCAAAGGTCTTCATTATGAAGCCTCTGTAAACTCGAGCCTTTCCCCAACAATATCGTTTCTAGTAAAAACAAGCGCTCTGCTACAACGGAAGCGAATATATTGCATCAGAGAAAACTCTATTAAATAAAACATACTATTTTACAGTAGTTCATAGTAATGTATTATTTCCAGATACATCATAACGAAATTGCGTTCCTTATTCATATAAGATTAAGGTCCCATTAACACAGTGATAAGGCAAAAGCGGTTATAATAAAGAAAAATTACGCTTTACATTAAAAAGCAAAACTGATTGTTAGAAACAGTTAGAATATTTCCAACGTCACACAATGCTTAGACTGATATAACAGATGAATAATAGTGTACAACTTTAGGGAAAGGGTTGTATCTATGACCTTTGCCAACCAACATACGCTCATCGATGAGCATACCATGCGAGGTACATAGTAATTACTCCCAAATGAAGAAAAACATGACTACTAGACAAAGGCTTATGAAAATTGCAAGGAACCATTGGATGGAAGTGAATTGGAAGCAGTTGCGCTGTAATTCTTTTTATTTTAAAATCTTCATTTATTATGGAAAGTTTTATTATAAATAATATGTGACTCATAATGTTGACAATATAAATTTTAAAAGGTGCGTTAAAAAATTATTATTATCTTACACACAATATTTTACATTCATATATATTGTATTTGGTTTCTTGATCAAATTAAACATTAATCTAGCTCTCCTCGATAAAGGACTAGAATACTATTCATTATCTTCAATACGGGTACATTTCACTAGTATATGGTGAATATTCTCCACCAATCCACAGATTCATCGACACAGATTCGGTGTCGATGTTTTGTCCATCAAGTAAATTTGCCTAACGGAATGTACCCCGAGCGGTACCTAAAGGCTGTAATAGTATCTTGTCTACTGAATTTAGCCTGCCCAAGCCAGGGAGTACTGAACACCGCACTATAAATCGTAAAAGACTCTTGTTCTGCAGTGGACAAGAATCAGTAGAAATCATTTAAAAAAAATCATAATGACGTTATAATTACATAAACAAGAAAGAGTGCTATGATATTAAAATTGTAGATTGTGTTAAAAAGTAACACAACTGGAAATGAAGGCGCCATTGTCCTTCAACACAATAGAATCAATTGAGGCTTTAATACAATAGCCTACTTCATACCATGTGTAAGTTTACTCATCAACATAACTCGCTCACAGCATCTAAGTGTTAATAAATATATTTTTTTTTATCATTAAAGTAAATGATAAAAATGATGAAGCCCGAATTTCCCCTTTAAATGACCATATAGGTTTTATACTATAATTATTTATTTTTTAAGTAACAGTAGTGAAGTGAAATTATTATAGTAACGATACATTTTAAGTCTCGAGACGACGAGCGCAATGCGGTGCTATGCATAACCATCTTAACCAGCGTCACATTGTTTATGGGCAAGCTTATCACTTACTACCAGATGAACGCTTAGCACGCCTCATAGCTCCGTCGAATAAAAAATAAAATACTATAGATAGATGAGTCATTTATTTACGATCAGATTTCATTGTTAAGTCGAATACATTTAAAAAGATGTACTTACCGAGTAAAGGGTAGTCGCTGAAGGGTTCATTTTTGATAACTTCGATACCTTCACCGCCTCCAGTTTCATTTTTGGACACCTCAGCCACGCAATATAATTGGGCCACTTGGTACTGTATACCAAAAAAGAATAAAATAGAGTAATTTCTATATTTTCATACTGATCGAAATTAATATGATTATTGCTATTTATTGTGTTTAATTAAGAAATAAATTTCCTTTTCCTAAATTGTGCTTTTGTTGATCTCTTAATAAGTAAATTAAAAATAATGTAATGATAAAAGTTTTCAAAATTTTAAATTGAAAAAAATTATGATTCAAATATAACATGCATGTTATGTGACTGCAATGATGGAGCTCAGAAAAAAAAATTTTTTTTCACAAAGGATCTTTTTATAGGACTATTGTCAATCGTCGTATTAAAAAGAGGAAATAAAATTCAATGTGGTTTGTTTTTATACTCGCGATACCTTGATTAAATAAAAAGGAGCTATAAAATGCAGTAATGTGCAGTGTCATAATAATAACTTCCTTTTAACATTTTTATTGTCTTATATACCTAATTTAAATCGTATATAAAAACTTCGCGCAAGTAAACGCCAACCGTGACCAACAATACATAATGACGATTACATTTATTAATATTTATGTAGACAAATATATGATGATATTATAAGTAATTTACAATTATTTTAAATATTTGAAAATAAAAATTTTTAATGAGGAAAAGAATATATAATATAAAGGAAATCAGACGAAGATATCATTGTTTCAAAAATTTTAATTAGCCTTTATTTTATTAATACTAATGACTAAAGGTTTGGACCTCGTGGGAATGTTATAAAAAATACTTTACACTGGAAGGTCATAACTATGGAAAATATTTATTTCTCATAAGGAAACCTGTACGAACTTAGAAGAAACTAACAACGATGCATTCGAATACTCTGCGCAGCTTTAGTTTACGCCTAGATATGGTGTGATAGTTTTTAGGTTAAGGGTTATAAAGTTTCTCTTAGACTAGCGCATTTGACATGGACTACATCTCCGTTTACTTTTAGAAGTAATGTTCAAACATTGGTCTATAACAATTAAAATTTTACTAGTGGTTGCCAGGAACCGTCTAGATAAATACTACCGCAGCTCTTATTGCATTGCTGTGTTCTAGTGTGAAAAGTGTTGTAGCCGTCTAGGTAATTAACACTGCAGATCCTCTATTTCTGCCGTCAAATAGTAATATGCAAACATTACTATGTTCCTGTTTGAATGGTGTTTTATGCTAGAGAAATTACTGGGTTAACAAGACTTAACACCCCATGTCTCAACACCACGAACGCGATGTAGTGCTGTGTATACCACCTTAACCAGCGCCGTGTTGTTATGGGCGAGGGTATCACTTACCATCAGGAGAACGACTTGCACGTCTCGTTGGATAAAAAAATTGTTAAAACATTAATTTTATTACCATAATTTTCATGTTTACTATAGCTATATAAATACTTATATAACGAAACTCTTGTCCGTTATTTTTAGTTATTTTAGTACTAAAAGCCGTTTAACTTCACGTCGATGCTATCTAAAGTCATAAATGATGTTGTCGATAAGGATTGTATAGCACGACCGTCGATATCAATTATAAGTAACTAACATCGCGTTATGTTACCTTCAATAATATTATTTTTAAAGTACCAGCCTTTTGGGAACCTTGTAAATATATAACATCAGCTATTTTTATCACTAAGCACTAACGTGCAAACTTTACTGTCCTATATAACCTAAAATTTTCACTTACAAGACAATCTGATTTTATATACACAATTGTGCAATATTTAACAGAAACTTGTTTAATTTCACTTTAAAAAAAAAACAAAATAAATAATAAGTATAATTACCAGATGAATAATAAAGGTATATGTTTTGATAAGCCAAAGTATAAAAAAGAAGTATATCATCATCATTAGCCGATAAACGCCCCAAAGATCTTCACTCCGATCGGTTCTCCGCTGTCTGCATCCAGCGGATTCACCTGATGGTAAATGATACGCTTACCTATAAAAACGTGGCGCTGGTTAAGATGATATAGACAAGACCACATTGCGCTAGTCTTGAAACATAAGGTGTTAAGACTCGTTACCTCAGTTATTTCCTCATTGTACCTAGCTAGACGGTCCACCAGTAAACTATAAACGAAACTGAAACTAGAAAAGACGAAAACTTATGTCGGATTAAATTGATCCTTCCAAATATTTTCTCATCACCCTTAAATTTATATAAATCATACTATAAAACAAATCATTACGGTATTATTTCATTTCTGATTTAACTATCCGTTACTTAACTACGTTTTTAGGAGCAGCAATTTCACAGCTTTAGATTTTAAAATTTATGATAGTTGTTACTCTTATAAAATTGGCCAAAATAACAATAAAAGGTACTGTTCTCTGGCCTTAAAATAACCCATTGTATCGTAATTACGTAGACATTTAAAGCGGTTGTATAATTTGAAGCGAATGCTCTCAGGGTTTTCATAATATAAAGTGTCGACATCATCAATCCGTTATTTGGTCGTCTTGTTTAATAATAACTTAACCTTCACTTTATGTATTATAAATAACATTATTAATCCTTACGTTAAGATTTTGTGTATTGATAAAATTCTTATTAAGGTTTAATGCAGTTGTTGGTGATGAATATGGCCCACAGTGAGCTTACATTTGCCGACAATTTCCCGAATACTCCAAAATCAAATTAGCGAAATACATGTTTCATAATTATGTACAACTGTTACATTAACAATTAAAAATATGGTTTTTAATAAAAAATTGTGATCTCAGGAAACACAGTTACAGTGTCAAGTATTATGTAACAATTTTTAAGATTAGTTTACTACTAAGTAATATAAATTTCTGTACAAACATTAAAGCTGTCAATAGTCATAGAATGAAAGTAGATAACTCATTAGAGTTATATTTTTTTATCTAACTTGATATATATTTTTAAACAACCAAAACAACTCTAGATATGTCTTCAATCTCATGATTAGCTTTTTAAAGCCTGGTTTCATATGAAACTTCATAATAATAATCAGATAATACATATAATTATATTTTGTCATTGCTTGAATAAACCTAATAGAATTTGATATTGGTTGTTATTACTGTTTTTAAAAAAAGATATTTTTTTATGTATACTCTTTATAAAAATAATGTAGTAAAAAAATAACCTTGGTTAACTAATATTTGCTATAAAGTATAAACAGTTTATGAATTATTTATCAAGGTAAATATACTAAATAAGAAATATAACATTTAGGAAAAACTTACATTTAAAGTTGTAAAATTTAAATTTTTTATAATAATGTTGAATGTAATTGGATCATAATTAAACTGATAAAAATTTTGGGAAATGTCTTTTGAATACATGACCTAGAATTTAAATATTTTGTTTGTATTAAACATTACTTAAGATCATCGGCAAGCAATTTTTAGTTGAGAATAATAAATTTATCAAAAATTTATAGGTCCAAAATACTTGAAGCTATCCTTTAAACATCAAGAAATATGTCATTTGATTTGAGGTTATCTTTTAGAACAAATTAAGCAGAGAAGTCAACGTTAAGGATACACATCCTTGAGGAGTTCATGTACATAACAAATCTACACCAAATAAATTGTTTTTCCAAAAAAATTGCTCCTAAAATTTTGTGTCTTGTTGAATATAAGATCTAGTAGTTAAAAATGATAAATGATCTACAAAGAATATGCAGTCAAAAGTACATATATTTATACATATTTTACACATATCTATGTAAATGTAAGAACAAAACTAACAAGAAATATTTAATAAATTCTAACAATGTTTTAAATTTCCTTTTTTATATTGTTTTTTCATATTGTATATCATCTTAAAAAGTTTACAGTCAAACTCTTTTTTGGCAAATCTAGGTAAAATAAGCTAGCATATCTAGTTATTATAGATTTTTATCAGTTATGCTATATACATTTGTACATTATGTATATTTTTTAATTTTTAATGATAAAATAATAATGTGCCAGACTGATAGTAATATCTATAAAGATAATTTTTAGCAAATGAAAAGATAACAATGACTAATTTATTTTATATATTAAATGTAAGTCAGCATCACTTAGATTCTAGGTATAAGTATAATAATACATTTTAACAACTCTTAAACATGTTTTTTTTTTAAATTAATATTTTTAACCTTTTATGACCGAAAGGCCCTGCTACGGTGACAGTACTTATGCCAAAGAAAGTTCATGGCTGTAAAGGGTTAATAAACTGAAAAAAAATGTTTTACACTTACATTAAATGATTACCCTAAGAAATAATTAGTTATGTAAGTGAAATATCACTTTAACAGTTAATGTAAAGGAAAAAAAAATGTTGCTAATGTCAAAGAAAATAACATACTTGAAAAAGTTCATAGACACTTGCAAACTTAATAGTTATTTACTAAGCTTCGTGAACATTAAGGCTAAATTAATAAAGATATCTTACCTCTTCAACTGTTAAAGGTAGAGTAACTCGACTGCAAAAAAAAAAAAACTTAAATTACAACTATAAAAGAAGTTTATACTTTAATGATACAAGAGAAATGATTTCTTAAATATTTTCTGTTAGTATCTCACTTGACCTGAACTTACTGTCATTGTCAATTTCTCTTCCAATATTTTCATGTAGACAGTAGTTTTGCATAAAAATTATTTTATATTCATTTTACTAAATAAATCTTATCTACAATGATCACTAAGCGATCAAGAATTCGCTGACGACGAAAAATCGATTCTTATTCAGAAGTAATCACGAAATAACCTTTACTTACTATTCTTTGATAAGCATATTGACCAATGTATTTTTTCACTTAAATACACATTAGGTTATTCACTACAATAGTTTAAAGTCCTTATCACAATACGACACTTAAGCAATGCCCCGATTATCTGAATATTGTAACTTTAAAATCTTTAATCAACCAATGACTGAAAATGACAAGGCGCATGCTTCAGTTCATGATGCAACGGATATTACGTCAACAGTTAATGTTGCGTTCAGCAATAATAGCAGAAATATATCAATATTAACTAATTTTTATCTATTAAGTTGTGTTTAAAAACACATCTTTTGAATTATTATATCAAAATTATATAAATTATATTATTCAATTTCTTACAGTAAAAATATCTACAAAACTGTTATCAGAAACATCGAAGTTTTTTAAGTCATCAGTCATTTAATATTGTCATTGTTGTTTATTGGCTAGCCTTTCTATTATAAACTTTTTTGTTTATTTTATTTGTATTGTTATTAAAGTAAATACTTACTTTTTTGAGTATTATCACAATTATAATTACCTATTTTTTTTTAATTGGTTAAGGGTCAATGCTTGACCACGATCCCACCTGGTATTAAGTGGTGATATGGTCTTTGATGGTAAAGCGCATTGACCCAATAGGTGCCTATTCACTCTTTTCTTGAAGACGCCCACATCGTAATTAGACGGAACACTTACGCCGGCAAGTTGTTCCACTCCTTAGCTGTTCTTATTCGAAACGAGGAGTCAAACCTCTTTGTGCGTATACTGGGAATGTCCACAACATAAGGATTCTCGCCGTGCGTCTTGTCGTCCGGTGGTGGAAAGGGGATGGATGAATTGCGTCATGTAATTCCTGCGCACACTCCCCGAAATGAATCCTATAAAACACCGCGAGACTAGCCACTCGGCACCTGTGATCAAGACTCTCCAATCTAGTTGAGACAAGTTCTTGATCACCAATTAGCCTCTTAGCCCGCCTTTCCACCGAGTCCAGTGCTGCAAGATGAGCTATCGCCGCACCTGCCCAGATATGGCAGCAACACTCCACATTCGACCGGACCTGTGCTTTATATAGGGTCAAAAGCTGCCCTGGAGTTAAATATTGCCGTACTTTAGCAAGGACTCCCAGTTTCCTTGCCGCTACCTTGGCTTTGGACTTAATAAATTGTCTATAGTTGAGGTCCGTCGAAATCTCGACCCCCAACAGTTGAAGACAGTCGGTAACTCTCAAGGACACTCCGAAAAGTAGGACCCAAGGTGAACTGACTCCATTTGGCGGTGAAAAGACACGCCTGTGTTGATAGTGATAAACACACCTATTACGTGTGACTTACAGGCTTATCAATATTTCTAGCACTTGGAAAAACAATATTTTCTCTATAAGAATTCTAAGAGGTTCAAGGTACAGAAATTAAAAATTACGAGATAAAAATACATCAATAAGAGTTTTTAGGACAATTTATAATGTCCATCACTCTCTGCTCATAATGTAGTTTGAAACGAGTAATTTACTTTTTTTAATTTATATCTCGGTAATACATAATAATAATAAGACCTTCCACTATGTTGACAGACGATATAAAAAGAGTTGCTGGGAGCCATTGGATTCATATAGCAAGACATCGTATTGCAGAAGCACTTTACAAGAGCCCTTTGTCCAGCTATAGACGTCCATCGGATGAAATGATGATAATGAATAAATAATTTATCTGGTAATACCATTAACATATTGTTTAGTTTTGTCTATGATGACTAGTAAGTGAATGTCAACGTGACAGGCATAGTAATTTGCTATGAATATTTAATTATGTACAGATTCTTTTTTGTACACTCATGTAATAATAAATAGAATGCTTTAAAGAAATAATTTAGGTATTTGCAACCTGTGTGCCCCTAATTTAGTTATTAGCTAATAGTTTAGAACCAAATCGACGCCCATACATTTGCCTGCGATAATGAGTTTAGTTGGAAAAAAGTGTGAATCGATATCACTTTCTGAACCAAACAGAGGTGATCTAATTCCAAGTGAAATAACACCGGAAGACGTGCTCAGGCTAAATAAAATTACTGATACATATCTGTGCAGCCCTGAAGCAAATATATATGATATAGATTTTACAAGATTCAAAATTCGTGATTTAGAAACCGGTACAGTGTTATTTGAAATTGCAAAGCCGCCTACTGATTTTGGCGTCGATAACGAAGGCGCGGAAGATGCACCGGAGGAGCCCCTCGATCCGAATGCTGGTAGATTTGTCCGATATCAATTTACGCCACAATTTTTGAAGCTAAAAACTGTAGGCGCAACGTAAGTATTTTTTTAATATAATCTTACATCGTCAATGTCATAAAAATATAAACAAGAGGAATTTATCAAATAATGTTTGTATTAACATTTAAAATTTAGTTTTTAAAAATGTATAAAGGTTTGTTCGTATCAATTATTACTATACCTTACTTTAAATTTTCAGATAGATATAATTATTAAATTAGATAGACAGTCTGTCTGGTTTAGCTACTATTTTTATGCAATTTTAAAATTAATGATAAGTTAAGGCTTTTCACTAAAATGTTGTAAATAATTTACAGAAAAGATTCAAACATGAAATGCTGTTTGTAAATTTAGAGTATAATTTAAAAAAAATATTTAATTAAAAGATTTGTTTTTAAAATTGCAGAGTAGAATTTACTGTAGGTGCACGTCCTGTGAACCATTTCAGAATGATTGAAAAACATTTCTTCAGAGACACATTACTGAAAACATTTGATTTTGAATTTGGCTTCTGCATTCCATTTTCAAGAAATACTTGTGAACATATTTATGAATTCCCATCACTACCTCCTGATTTAGGTAATTATTTTATATTATACTGCTGTATCTTTTTATTTCATCCTTTAACTTTTTAAAGCTAGCTAAAACCCAGCCCACAATTAGATAATAAGTTCAGGATTTAAATATATTGGCCATACCATATTATTATTGTGAACAATAAAGAGTTTATCTATCTAAAAAGGCTTCTCTTCAAAATGTTTCATGTAGAACTATTTTCTTATTAAATATAAATACTAATATATTCTATAGATAAATATTAGATTTGTTATATATTTTTGATAAAATGATCATAGTGAAATAAGGGACAAAATTATTTCATAATGCTTAAATTAATTTTCTTAAAATGACACAAAAATGCATATATATTAAGCCTCATAAGTCAAAGTAAATAATTTCATGAAAACTTGTAACATATATTAGGTGATTTATTTAAACATGTTCTCTTTTCCAGTTGATGAAATGATTGCCGCACCGTTTGAGACATGTTCTGACAGTTTTTATTTTGTGGACAACCACCTGGTGATGCACAACAAAGCTGATTATGCATACAATGGAGGAGTGAACAAGTGAAATTGAATTATTTCAGTTCTTTAACACAAATGGCACAGATTTATTAAATATTATTTCCATAAAAATTACTTTCACCTAACAATCATATTAGCGTTATATTGTTAGCAATTCAATTAAAAAAACATAAATAATTTGGTATAATGCAAGAAAATATATGTATTGTAACTAGAAATGATTTAAAAAACCATTCCTTGTTTTTATCATAAGCATTCCATACTTTTTATTGTTTATTAACAACAATAAGTGAATTACTGCTCAGATTTTGTGTTCAAACTTATACACCTATGTATATTAAATGAGTGAAGCACAATAATATTCAAAATACAAGTTTAAATAAAAATATTTATAATTCAAAACTAATGATCTCTATTAAAATTATTTTATAAACTAGACCCTTTTTTTAAGAAAAACATTGCTGTGTGATAAGAATATAATTTTTTTGTTTATTAGTGATAAAATAAAAAGAAATATTTTTAAAATTGGCATTGGTTGATTATTAAAAGATCTATCTAACCAAATGATTTTTGAAGTGTTTATGTGTTATCCACTTATTTAAGATGTCTGTGCACGTGTTTCATTGTCACTTATGAATAAGTTTCTTTTAGTGTGTAACACTTATTGCATGTTTTGCAAGCACAGAAATTTTCTAAAATATTCTAGTCAGACAGTATTAGTTTTAGTAAAGTCAGCCACAGAAGTACAAGGTGTTTATACATTAATTATGATACCAACATGTAATGAGGTATTGAACTACAGGGTTTGGGAATTGGCTATAATGAAGTGTTATTATTTTATAATTATTTACTAACAAAATTTTATGTTAATAAAAGTAAGTTTTTATTTATATTAGCGTATTATAATTGATAAAAATGTACTTTTAATTGGGAATAAGATACACAACTGCATGTAATTGTTTATTAATAATTGTAAAAATAGTATTGACACCCTACTTTATTGAAAACATGAAATTTGTTAGGGTTGGATTATGTCGCCTGGTATTGGACAGTAATAAGGTTTAAGGTAGTAAAAAATAATAAACCAAATAATAATTTATTTTTCCTGAAGATATTTACTTTATTCTCAAAAACAGAGAGAGCCCAATAGTTTTGAGTTTGTAAAATATAATTTTATTATTTATAAACCCATTGATACCAAAACATTATTTTATTACATTTAAAAGAGTTGTGAGCTAAATCAGTGTGTCATATATGGCGGCAGTTGTTAACTATGACATATATATAAAAATCTAATTTTAATGCCGTCCAATGGCTTGTTTCTTTGTCAAGTGTCCTTGATTTAGTGTAAATATTTTATAATAGGAACTACCATGTGTTCACTTATTACACATTTTATTTTATTAAATGTATAATGAAAATTGTTTTCTTCAATAAATAGTATATAACCTTTTGTAGAATTGGAAACACATTTGGATGTAGTCTCACCCTGTAGTATTAAAATTTTATGCTTATAATACATACGTAGTTTCCTTAAATTTGTTTTATTTAAATTTATATCCTAATGTTTTGATGGTTCGAGGTTGTGTTGTCTTTATTGTTATATTAGCGTAATTACGAATTTAGTAAGACTTTCAGATGATACACTTTGCTGATTCAAACGATTACTGCCCCTCGCCTTGAAACATAAGGTCTTAAGTCTCGTTACTTCCATAATTTACATTACCTTACAACGTTCTTCAAACCGATACACAGTAACGTTTGCACACAACTGTTTTTATTCTACAATAAGAGCTGCGGTGATACTTGCCTAGACGGTATCCGGCAACAAACCTACCGTCAGTGACGCTAGTCATATAACTAACATATGTACCTTGAAACACATTGTTTCGTTGCAATGAAGCCCAAAATGTCTCTACTCCAGTAATTTTTCCTAGATAAATCTTCCTTCGAACCAGGACTGAGTAATGTTTATGTAGGTATTTAATAGGTCTCTGGCAACAGAGATCTATCCACAATCAAATAAAATAGTTGTACGTTTAATTAAGCTTTAAACATCTAAAATAATACACTAACTTAAGTTTTTAATTCATTTAAAACATATGGTCTTTATTTCTTGAAATTTATGACTTAATTAACCAAACAGGTTATATTTCAAAAATAAAACTACTGATTGTTTTATAACTTATATTACAATAATTATTAGTAATATAATATGAAGCTGAAGATATTTATAGTCGCAAACATTTGTTTATTTAATTACAAAGAAAGTCAAGTTAAAATAACAATTACAGAGAAAATTAAAAAAGGTGACCCGATAACCACTACAATACACGTATGTATATGTATCTGCAATAAAAACCCAGAAATAACTAATTTTAAAAATACAGTATATGTGTACTGTTATAAAAGTAATCTAACTCCCAAAGGAACAATTACAGCAGAAAGCCGCTGGATATAAACAGCGCAGGAACCATGGGTATGAGGGGTCTTCTCCGAAAAGATTCTCACCATGATTGGTCACTCGGTGGCTAAGAAGAATGTACCCGGGAAACCCAATACGGCTGCTCCTAATGATCTGTATTAGCTCATCACGGATGTGTACTGATGGGCTGCGAGGGCAGGATGCAGCGGGCAACGTTGGCACCGTCTTTCGCTACCGTGGTGGAGTCTCCGGCAGATCGATATTACAATTAGCCAATCGCCTTACCTTCCGCGAATATACGGGGTCCCACCGCTCATTCCGTGGCGGTGGGGCAGCGGGAGAAGAGATGTTGTCAATAATAGGCTTATGGCCAACAGTGGACTTTTTCCGGCCAATAACATATATGGTAAAACACATAATTTCATTTACTAGAGATATTTTCCTTCATTATTAGCTATCGATTTAGTCTGAAAGTATATGTTATACCAATTGTGAATTATTCATTAGAGATTACGCTTTAACATGGTAAGCCGGGATATTATTAGTAAACTAAAATTTGTATTTTTCATTAGTATAAATAATTTAAAATTTGGTGGAAATATTATTTTCTTTTTTTTTTCACACAGGGGAATCCTTTTACGGACATTCCGCCGGTGGAAATAGTATAATAGTCAAGATGATTCATTCCTAGTTTGCTGCCGATAATTATTTTTTTTTTGAATATAGTGTACTGTCTAAACAAATTAAATTATGTTTTTATTTAATTAGTTGTTATTTCGTGCATTATTTTTATCCCGATCTTGTTTTTTTATAAAAAATTTATAATTAATACAACAATTATTCTCATATGTTGAGACATAACCAAAAGGAATCACCACACATTTGTTGTTTGCAAAAATATCGTCTACAGATGCCGTATTTGAGATACAAATGTCTGAATACATATACTTCCTTCTCGGCTTAGCTTTGTTGTAAACGTGAAATTCGTAATGCCATTTGTTGGCGCTCACTTGAGTGCCTAAAAGCTGAACAACCATATATAACATTTGAACATTGATATCGACTTTCACATGAATCAAGAAGTTGTAATTTCCAAGCATTACTAAATAAACAATTCTATTTGAATCTTTAAAATTCAATATAGTCATTTCGGTGTCAACATTTGCTTGACGATGTTCAGGGTGACAATCTGAGAAGTGACTATCCAACTGATTTATTTTACCTAAAACAAGTGTTTGATTTAAGTGATAAATATTTAAAAATAAAAGTTATTTAACACATTCTAGGAAACAATTATTAAATTTTAATACTTACCTCGCCAAAAGCAACGTCCAAAAATTGAGGCGAGCGGGCAAGACATTTCATTAAATGGACATTCTTTTAAATGATTATCAATTTCGTTGATGTGAAACCTTAAAGTGCATCCAGCACTATAATTCGGGCAATTATTGTTTTGTGTATTCCTCTCGTTTTTCTTAAACAAATCCCAAAATGTAATTTTACGTTTTAATTACCAATTAATATTAGATTTCTTAGTACTTATTGCAGTAAATATAACAAAGAAGAAATTTAAATGGTTTTTTCTAGAATAAAATTAGAGAAAAGAGTGTGGGTGAATACAAAACTACTAGATCTCATATGTATAACTTCTCAATAATAGACGAATTTGCCGCCGAGAATGAGGATGGTGTACATGCAGTATTGTTTACTACTTATGTGTCAATGTATAACAAGCAGAAAGCCACATAGATGTGGAGGTATTAAGTCATTAAATTAAATCTCTTCGTAAATTAGCCGAAATCAAGTGAAAAAAAATCATTAGGAACTTATGTATGTGAAGATATATTTCTAAACTCCTCGTGCAAGAGAGGTTGTTACGTTTTTATCTTTATGTTTGCCAGGTATAGTTATCATATGGTTAAAAAAAATTTGGAGTTACGGTTTTTGTTTGACATCAGGCTAAATCAACAGCATTCTTAGTTAGAATTAACAGAAAATACAGCTGTTTGATGACTAACACTTTCCTCTAATTTTACTTAGAAAAGTCTTTTTAATTAAAGGTAATATTATTCATTACTTTAATACCTTTGGTCTGCAGCCTACAGATTTATTTTGCAGTTTCTCAGCGGCCACTGATAAGTCAGCCATATAGGCTTCAAGAGTCCTGTTTCTAATGTTGGTTATCATCTTACCGCAGTTCGAAAAACGGCATATGCCGCCGTCTAATTTGCATTGTTGACAGGAACTGTGTCCGCTTCCGCATTGGAATATGATTAAACCGAATTTATTGCCGCATGTACGGCAATTAAATTCACTGCCCATCTCATTTCTCTTAGAAACCATTGGTCTGAAAAATTATTAGTAAAGAACATTCATGTCTTAGCAGAATAATTTGTGTTAGAAGTGCTAAAGTGACTCGTCTGAATGTTGATTCATTTTAGTACGATAATTATCAAATTGTTATTCTATTTTTTACAATGCAAAACTTATTGCCAGGCAAAATAAGAACTGGAACTGCTCTCAAAAAGAACCTGCTAATTTCTCCAAAGATGGAAAGCAGTAAGTTACAGCTGTAGCTTCGACTACATACAATAATTGTTTGTGTAAACAGCTAACGATACATTTTTATAATATTTATTAGTAATGCTCTAGGCCAAGGATGAGCAACATGCGGCCATCATGCATTTCAAAACTTTGATTTATTTTATGGACTTTCTCCCATCATTGTATCATTATAAAATTAATTATAACAAAATAGTAGTACATACTAAATGTATTGTATACATTATATATGAAATCTTTATCTTTTGTTTAATTGTTTTTACTCTAATATTTATTATAACTAAAGTTTCGTAAATTATTAACAAGAGTTTTTAGTTAATCTACATGCGGCTCTCAAAAAAAATTAAGTTGGCCCATTGATTAAAAAAGTCTCACCCCTGCTCTAGGCATTATTTTTACAGCTTGTGATAAGTTGTCTTAATACAACTGATAAGCTAGACACAAAGTAAATCTGACTGAGGAGAACTGCACACGATGAAGTTTTCTATAACACAATTACTAGTAATAGATTTACTTGAGAAATTAATAATTGATTTCATATATTTTTGTAAGAAGTCAAAATCATTATGTGCAATTGGATTAAGAGCAAGCAGTATTATTTATTAAAACATCAACTATTATATAGGAATGTTTCATCTAGCCTCAGTATTAGCTTCCTTTTGTTTAGAGATGGATAGTTGATAGATCTATACTTGTGATTACACAAAAATACAATTTTGTTTGGTTGAGTTTACATACCAAAATTAATTAATTTCGGAAAAGTATTTAATTTAATGATAAATGTATCTGTTTGATACTTTAAACATCATCGGTTTAGGGCACTCATAGATAAGAAAAATTTTAAGTGGTTAATATTATTGAGAATATGTTCAACCCTTTTTTGAAATACTGTGTTACATCTGTTTTCATTATAAGATTAAGTAGTCATATTGAAAAAGAATGAAATCACAAAACACTAAGTGTTATACAAAAATATCACATTACAAGAAAAAAGAATCACATTAAAAATAACACATTACAGGTGATTTGACTATGTATAAATTGTAGTACATGTTGAAATTATATTACCGTGTTACATTTGGAGGTGAACCGGAAACAGCTTGAGGAGCTGAAGGAATGGGCCTAAAACACAAACCAGTTTACGATTAATTATTAATAATTATGTTAATAATGTATTCATAGTCTATTTGAACTGTAAATATACCAACCTTATCATGTTATGATCAAAATTAAAGTTTTGTGTATTGGAAGAGGAAGGTAAATTCATTTGTGCTCTGTTTTCACTGATCACATTGTGAAATTGTAAATTGGTGTTTACTACATAAGCAGGAGACTGATCCGGTGTATGGGAGAGATCTGGATATAATGTATTTTGACCTCTAGAGTTATCAGCTGCAACTGTTGGTGTACAACTAAAAATGGGCCCATTAGTTTAAAAAAAATGGTATATTTAATTTTACTGAAAACACTTAGTTCTATTAAATACAGATAAATGGCAGAGAAATACAAACTTGAAAGAGGTGACATAAGTTATAAGTTAGGTAAATAATTAATCAAGTTTTATTATGCAATTTAATTCCTTATAAACAACATTGACTAGTAATAAATACAAGTTTGCAATTACCGTGAAGGTTTCTTAAGTTAAAAAAGAATACATGTATATATATGTATGACATATTTAAAAGAAAATTTTGTATAGAAAATATATATACACAAGTTATAAATTGTTCACAAAAAAGTGTTTTCTTTAATATGCCAGAGGGTTGAAGGGTATGCTATCTAAACTATATAAGATATTCCTGTAAAGTCAATAATAGTGAATATATTTTTAATACCTTGCTGAAACAGAATTTTGTTGATATAAAAGAGACTGTGCCTGCAAGAGTTGCCTGCATCTTTTTTCATATAATTCACGTTGTTTCTCTAAATTCTTCTCCAACATAGCTTGCATATGTGCACTCCTTAAAAAAACAAATTTACATGAAAATTCTAAATAAAATCATCCAGAAACCACATTGTTATGGGCAGCCAACTAGGTAACCATCAGGTCGTAAAAGATTCCCTAGATTTGTCACTGGATAAAAAGTAATAAAAAATATGTTTATCCTATACATCGTACCTTTTTCTTTCATTTTCTGCAGATTGGTCATTACCCATAGTAAGAGCGCGTAGATGCTTTGTATGTTACAAGTGTTATATACGTAAATATATATATATAACTTTGTGCCTTACGGCAATCACCTTCAACGTATATATATATAACACATACGTCAACCACCCGCAACAAATACTGCAAGAAATAGATTTGAAATTCTATTGACTTAATATATCTCAGTAACTTGTTTAAAACATACAAAGTTATCTACGACGCTAAGACACTATTATCGACAAATGTCCTTTTCTGCTCCGTTACTCACTTGATAAAGGAAAAAACCAACCATAGACTATTTTGATGTCGTACCAGAAATCCACAACCGTAACCTATTAATCAAAATAAAAACTACATAATTTTAAATTATATGAATCGTTTTCTTTTCATAAGAAAACATGTTATTTGGTAACCGTTTTGTTATTATCATTGCCATTCACCGATAGACATCTACTGATGGACAAAAGCCTTATCTAAATATCTTGTTTTTGGTAAATAATCTGACTATTATTCTTGTAACATTTAAATTTAATTATAATTAAAAAAAACTTTATTCACGCCAAAGCGTTACAATGGCCGAACTTAATGCCTTGAGGCATTCTTACCAGCCAACCTCAGGAGAATGTATAGATGTGAGAACGAAATAAATAGCGGAGGGTAAACTATTTACATATTTAAGGTACATAAATTGCTTTAATAATTTTTAAATTTTCTTCTTGTTTCTTTATTATCATGTATATACCTTCAACATACATTAGAAAAATTGATCGTAACGAATTTTTAACTATTGCTTTTAACTAACTACTATAAACAGACATTTTAAAAAGTTAAATCACGTAATAAACGTAAAACAGCGTTATTTTGTGTAAGAATTTGAAGGCAGCTCGCGGAGTCTGGATCTGCGAGCTCAGGGTCCGATGAAGCTTTCGCGGCCATAATAATGGCCGAAAGCATCAACTTCATCCGAAAAAAAAAATATGAAGGAGGTATTTGAAGCTAATATTTTTAACAGTTGTTATTGTTACGCGTACTGCCAAATTTAGCTAATTTTTCTCTGGACAGTATTAATAATATAAATAATTTTTGTTAATAATAAGTGAAGGCATTATGTGTACGCGTAACAACACACTATATGATAATAACATCGTAAAATTATATCTTTACGACGGCGTTAATATTTTATTTTACGAGTATTTAAAACACATAAGGCTAATAACAGGTTTATCTAGTTAGAAATACTGTAGTATAGTTTAAGGATATAAATAAAACGCATTCCTAGTTTATTTGGGTCTTTGATTATATACTCTCCCGAGTTTTTATAATCAAAGGTACTATTGTGGTACAATTGACGCTCTTAGATTAGCGTCGTGCATTTACAGCCGTGTAAATGTTATGAGATTTGTAGATTTGTATAACGCTAAACTTATCAAGTATATATAAATTACTTCTAAAGGATTTGTATTATTTTATAAAGATTCCTTTCCCGCCGCTCAATATGCAAAATATATAGGAGCAATCAATACCCCAAACTATCAACGATAACCTAAATTGCATTATGAGTCTTTTATTGTGTATTTTTTTGTTGCGTTTAGACATTTGAATACGGAAAATTATTCAGTCTTTAGTATTCTGTTTTATTAAGTATTGAACGCAGGAAGATTAGGTTTAATGAAAAATAAATCTACATCGATAAAATTCCTGTTATATATTTAGGGCATTTTTATCAGTGATAAATTAGTAGCAAACTTTGTCAAACCTTTGCTTCCAAAGTCATAACAGCAAAGATTCCACGTTCCATTTTTAAATGGTCGTTATTAAAATGTTTAGCTAAGCTTAAGTAAAGTGCACCAAGATACCATGTCTATTTTTTTTTATACAGCAGAGATATATAAATTGAAGAAATTGATTGTTGAAAATAGTTTAAAGAACTGACTTTTTTTGTAAATGTTTCTACGGTTCTGGATACGAGTATAAGAACTGATTATTTTCAGCGATTGTCATCTGTGTTCAAATTTTCCTTGAATGATGGGAAATTTTTAAGTATTGTAATAAGTTCAAAATTAAGATATCAAGTTATTAAATTCGTTTCGTTTTCCTTGCCGTTTTTGTTAAAAAAAAAAGATTATTTACTTATTACAGACTTTGCTTACCATTTATTTAAGGGATTTTTGCCAATGTTTTTAGGAAAATTAGGATTAGCAGTGATGCAACCATATATAAGCTATATGCAAATTATATTGTACATATCAATTTAACAAGTAAGAATAGATTAGCTTATAACTTTACTAGTGTTTAACATAAGTTTTGGGAAATAAATTATAATACCATTTATAAAATAGCAATCCTGGTTAAAAGTAGAAGACGTAAACAATGCCGCATTTTAGGATAGAAACAAACGTGCCCAAAGAAAAAATTCCTGACGATTTTTTATCAAAAGCGGTGCCGATTCTGGCAAAAGCTCTTGGTAAACCTCAGCAGGTATGATACCTTTTACTTTAATACTGTATAATCATCGTGAAGCATTGTTTTGATCAAAATTTTTTTAAGTATCAATCGATTACATAAATAGGAATTTTGCAAAAAAAATTATAGGGTGAATTGCTGTCAAGTTCATTAATGTCATTTTCTATTCCACTGTTAAATATGTTATCAAAACCTTAAAATTTTGTTCAGTAATAACTAGTAAATTTTAATAAGTTAAGGTTGTAATAATTAAAAACATTAACTTGTCACTAATGCTGCATTATCCGAAAGATAAGATAACATTTTATGTATATGGTATTGTGAACCCATATGCCAATACAATAACAGCACGAGCAGCTTGTTATTAAACAGTAAAATATTTAATCAACAACAACAAAAATGCCTGTTTAGTACCAAATCAGCCTAAGTCACATTTTATTATCAATAGCTGTTTTAATACTGTAGTAATTATACTAGTATAATCTCTATTCTGCTAGAATATAATATTTATTCAACTATTATACTTTATTAATTTCACATTTTATTTTCTAGTACTGTGTGGTATCAGTTATTCCTGATGTGCCAATGAGTTTTGGTGGTAGTACAGAACCTTGTGCTATAGCTAATTTAATGTCAATTGGTGCTCTTGGAGTAGAACAAAACAAGAAACATGCAAAAGTTTTATTTGAATTAGTTGAAAAAGAGTTGGGTGTATCACAAGATAGGTAATTTTATAAAAACTATTAATTTAAAGCATTCTACTATACTACCTTATAGTATACACAAATTAATGCATAAAATGTGGTTTACCTGTCAAAATTTGTTAAATGAATATTTTGGTACTCTTTTTATATTTTTTTACAAAAACTATACCATCTTCTTCTTAAGGTAACATCTTCTTCCGAAGGTCGGCGATCATTATGGCAATTTGGACCTTAGATATTGCGGCTCTGAAAAGTGAATGGGTGCTCTTTTCAAACCATTGGCATTGGTTTTTTAACCAGGATATTCTTCTGCAGCCCACTCTTTTCTTTCTCTCAATCTTTCCCTGTATGATGAGCTGCAGCAGTTCATATTTTGCATTTCTCATTATGTGGCCCAGATATTCCAACTTTATTTTTTTTATTATATATAAGACTTCTGGATATTTGTTCATGCACTTTAACATGTCTGTGTTATAGACTTTGTCTCTCCAGGATAACCTAAGCATTCTCCTGTACACCCACATTTCGAAAGCTTCAAGTTTCTTGCTCCTCGATTCTGTGAGGGTCCATGCTTTGACTCCATACTTGATTCCATACATGATATTCAGTTTTTTATTGCACAGAAGTGGTTTAAGCTTAAAGAAAGCATTCCGGGCTTGTTCTATGTGGCACCTTATATCGAGACCATGGTCCCCTGTATTATCAACCCAGCATCCCAAATATTTGCAATTGCAAACTTTTTCTAAAGGTTGCCCATTACATATGAGTGCAAAGTTAGCAGGTGGGACTTTACAAATGCTCATAAATTTTGTTTTCTTGGTATTGATATTGAGACCATAAGATGAACTGACAAGATGAACTTTATCAAGAATGATCTAAAGTTCTTGTATTGTCGATGCAATTAATACAGTGTCGTCGGCGTAACGGATATTGTTAATAACTTGGCCATTTACAGTTATGCCAATATCTAACTCATCCAATACTTCTCTGAAGATCATGTCTGAATATATGTTAAACAGGATTGGCGATAAAAAACATCCTTGACGCACTCCCCGTAAAATTTCTGCTTCATCTGTCAGTTTGCCTTCTACACGCACATTCGCCTTTTGATTCCAGTAGAGTTGTTTAATAAAACGTATGTCTTTAGAGTCGAGGCCTATAGATCGTAGTATATTAATCATTTCAGCATGTTGTACCCTATCGAATGTTTTTTCGTAGTCAATAAAGCACACAAATACATCGTGATTCATGTCCCAGCATCTCTGTATTAAGATTTGATATCCAAAAAGTGCATCCCTCGTTCCCAGCCCATTGATAAAACGAAACTGTGACCTTGATATCTGTTCTTCACATTTTCTATAGATTCTTTTGTGAATCAATTTCAGGAATATTTTAAGAACATGACTCATTAAGAAAATTGTTCTATATTCATTGCATTTCTTCGCAGAAGCAATTTTGGGCAAAGTGACAAAAGTAGATTTAAGCCAATCCGATTATATAACACTTGAATCATATATTTAATTTAATAGCTTATCTATTATGTCTAAATTTTCATACCCAAAAACTTTAATGATCAAGTGTAATTCAACTCCGCCTACAGCCTTTTTTCCTTAGACACTTTGATTGCATAAGTAATTTCACTTTTGTTAATAGATGGTCCAGTTAGATTTGTTTCTGGAAAACTTAAATTTAAATCCAGACTAGTTCTTTCGTCATAAAATAAAGTTGTTATGTATTTTTGCCAAATATTAAGCTTTTCTCCTACTGTTTTGGCAAAATTTCCCTGATCATCCAGTAATATATTACAGTTAAGGCTTTTTGTATTGTGATCACTTGTAATTTTTCTGAATTTTCTTTGCACATTGAAAAAATCATGCTTTGCCTGTAACTCTTTAATCTCAATGCATTGGTCAACCATCTTTTCCTCTTTTGCTTCAACCACTTTTCTTTGGATTATCTTGTATATGATTTTATGCTGGTAGTTGTCGACTCCTTTATATGCTCTTCCTTGTTCCATCAGGTCTAGTATTTCTTGAGAAATCCAGCAATTTTTAGCTTTAGTATCTAGCGGCTGTAAAACTTTTTTACCAATACTGACAAGATTCTCCTTCAATTTGGTCCAAGTTTCTTCAACGTCTATATTTGGATCAAGCTCTTTGTTTAGACGATCAGCTGCTATGTTTATTTCTGTGTGCTACTATAAGTACTGCAGGATCTTTTAGCCTTATTATATTTCTATTACTTCATGAATAGTTTACCAAAGTTTAATTGAAATTGTTTTCTGTCAGTACAGGTTGGAATATTTCAAAGAATCGAACATATCTATAATATTAAAAAGATTTTTATTTTAAATCCACATGGAAGATTTGGTGACTTTATGAACTGATAAATTTCACTAATTCCTGTTGTTATTTCAATTTTGGAAAATGTGTCTTGAGATACGGCTTATAAGTAAAATTTTTTGTTAATGTTTTCCTTAATTTTTTTTTAATGTAGAATAACATTTTTATTTTGCAGGATGTACATTACTTTCCAAGATGAACCTACAGGGAATGTTGGATTCAAAGGCACTACTTTCCATGCTATATTTGGATAATTTACATTTTTTTGGCTATGTGATCTATAACACACTTTTTGTTCCTTATACTATGATCTTGTTTAATTCAGTATCAATGTGATAAAAAATTCAATATTTAGTGTAATTAATATTTATTTTATTAGCAAATCAAATTCATACAATAGATTATATTATTGTAAATGTTTGTTTTACTTTTCCACACAGTAACAAGTTATTTTAAGAACTTGGGGAATATTTGTTGCAGGTCATTACATTTTGTCTATATGGATACATTATGATAAAAAGGTAGTAAAGTTCTGATGATAGTTTGTTCAACAAAAAAAGCTTCAAAAGGAATTTTATACATTGATAAGCATGTATATGACAACATTAAGTCACATATAATAATAATTCGGTTGATTTGCTTATATCTCAATCCATCATGACCGACAATTATATCTATATTCAATAGCCATACATGTTTACATATGCATATATCCAGCGGAGGATGTCTATCGGCTCCGATGGTGATGATTTAATTCTTTAATTTCACATACGTATTGGTATTTATTTTTATTTAAAATATAAAACTATGAGTATGTGGTTACCGAAGCAAACCGAAATTCTATTATCTTAAAAATTCGTAATTTAATTAAACGTGTTTTGAGCATTTTTGAAATGTATGTAAGAAAAATATATATTAATTTGTTGTGTTGTCACGCAAACAGCACGCAAAAATTAATATCCAGAATATTTGGCGCATAACTTGTACAAAATCATGTTAAAGAAAGATAATTTGGTGCGTAATTAAAAAGAACAAAAAAGTTATGAATTTTATTTTTATTGTAATAAAATAGCTAATTAATAAATACTTTTAACTATTACCATGAATATTGGTTACCGATAACTTGCCATCTTTAGTTTAGTTAGAACAAATTACACACTAAAAAAATTTAAATAAAACGAAACTAATTTTTTAGTGTTTTTTTTTGTTTAGCATTTTTAAATATTAATTTCTGCCATCAGTGTTCATCTTCATCATTATAATCATAAATAGCCTACGGCAGTCCATTGATCGTCATATGCCTCTCTCAAGGAACGCCACTGCTTGAAATTTGGCTATATATCAGTATTATAAATAGATAATTCAGTTGATATATTTTGTCGTTACTAAAGATTCATAGAATATTTATTAAGAATAAAAGTATTTATAGAACGTTGCCAAAATACTATTTTAACATGTTTAATACAAATTAGGACTTAAATTATTACTTTGGCAACATCAAAGTAAGTTGTCATTTGTCAATAGGCTAGTATTAATATGTCATATCGTAAAGGAGCAGGATTTTATTTAATTTTTAATTACGTTTAGTCGAGTTTTAACATTTAAATTATATTATTAAATTCCTGCAATGGAAGACTACTAGCTGTCGTCAAAAATTTTGGTTTATGATTAATATAGTCAAAGTGATAAAAGGTGAAATATAAAATCGAAGATATTTTGAATTGCGTGCAAAGCAAATAGTATACAAAATGGATGAAAGTAGAAGTGTAGAAGATACACCTGCGTCCCAAAGGCTAACCAATGAAGACTTTAGAAAACTGTTAATGACTCCTAGGGCTACGCCTTCAGGAGGATCTCACCCAGTGGGTTCTGTGCGTGAGGCTATGGCAAACTCTGGGTAAGATAACAGAAAAATTCTGTTACTTTATTATACTCTGCTGTAAATTTAGGCACCCTGTTTTAATTTCAGTTATGATGTCAATAAATTATTTTATTTTTTAAGGTCAATGCCTCCTCCCCCTGAAAACAAGAGTGAGCTGCGTCGTAAAAAGAAATCGTACTATGCAGCATTGAAGAAACAAGAAGACAATAAGTTAGCTGAGCTTGCTGAGAAATATAGGGACAGAGCACGTGAAAGAAGAGATGGACTTAATGATATTGGACCAACAGACCCAACCAGCAACACAAGTAGTGCCTATAGGTAATTTATTTTCCATTAAATAATTTGAATAGATCTTGAATAAAGTAATCCAAATAACTTTCTGCACCATACATTTAGTTTATTGTTATATTAGTAGTTGCCTGTTGCATTTGCATCTAAAAAAATTATAAATAATGTAAAATTAATAAATTCAAATTGTTGTTACCATAGTTATATATTTTTTTTAATATAAATATATATATATTTATGTTGGCATATCAACATGTCATACTGCATGGATTGCCATGCCATGAATGCATTGGATGCATGCTAATAAAGGAAAGATATTAGTAGGATATGCAATATTATTGGTTTAGGTATAATTGTGTATGTTTGAGATCAATGTCTGACAAAAGATCTCAAACTGAAAATAGCCAAAATACAATGTATAGGGGTTCATAACCAAACTTAACAAATATTAGCAACTCTACCAAAACTAGGCAAATAAGTGAAATTGTGGCATACCCTATGTCTTAAAACACCACACAAATTGATAATTTTAATGAACTAACTTAAGATATTAAATATGAATAAGTAACATGAAATGTACCAATGAGTGTCAAACGCTAAAGAACAATAACATGAAAAGTGGTGGTTGGAAAAAATGTGAGTTGAACCTAGATCACTGACTTTTGAATTCCTCAGAGATAAGTTTTGGGACCTTTGTAATTCCTAAAATGACCTAATACATGTACATTGTAATGTTAAATATGGTACAGGTTTTTCGGGCGACATGCCTATCTTTCTTTGGTGACTCAATAAATACAGTAATGTCCAACACAGAAAATTATCTTAATTTATTAAATACATGGTTTTAACATAACTTATTTATATAATCAAATATGATGTATTTCTGCATAAGACTTGCTACTTTATTTATAATGCACTTGTAAAATCACCTACCAAGTACTTAGTACAATTATAAAGAAATTGATAACCGGATGGTGACAGGCCAGCTCCCAGTAGGCACATTTTCAAAAGACTTCTGGAACACCATTATCTCAATTAACCCATTTTGCCTATCTTAAATTAATCCATTTTATATCACAATTATGTTTTGATTCCCTGATATGTATACGTATAATACACATATATCTATGTATTATATGTATATGTATTGGGTTGGCAACTAAGTCATTGCCGATTTCATATAAGAAGGCAAATTCAGAATTTTTGTTTAAAAATATAACTTTATTCAATTAGATATTGCCCATTCTTGGTGATGACCTTTTTCCATCGTTCTGGCAGCGTAAAAATTACTCGTTCGTAAAATGTCTGGTCTTTGCTATTAAAAAACTGAATTAGGTGTGATCTGACATCATCCGCGTTGTTAAAAAT
>DWLS01000644.1:0-27909 GCA_018246255.1 Pachliopta kotzebuea
CGCTTATGGATTTGATTTCGACCAATTTAGAAGATCGAAGAAGTGGCTTAGGCCTTATGACCGGGAATAATAAGATATGTCTTGTTTTCAATAAAACAAGACATGGCTTCGGCCTTACAATTAAGAACAATGAAGACGTGGCTACGGCCTTTAATTTTCCCAAAAATTCTCCAATTATAACCAAGACCTGGCTGTGTGGACTAAAGTCCTTAGCCTCTCCCATTAGGAATAAACAAATATCATCATCTATTAGAGAGCGTGTTATAAACATAAGTTTTTACTTTTTAATTAAAACATAAAAATTTAATTTATCCCTATATGAAGTCATAATTAATCAAATTTTATTACAAAAATGGCTAATCTTCTACTCAGTCCAGCTGAAACACAATTTATTTTACATGGTGTTCAAGTAAGATTTTGAATTGTAAAGTTACTATCAAAGAATTTATAAAGATTTTACACTACTACATTCTTTTATTTTTTTACAGAATGAATATAGATCAGATGGCCGATCAAACTTCGATTACAGACCAATGGAATTAGAATCTGATGTAGTCAGCCACGCGAGTGGCTCTGCTAGATTGCGACTTGCCAATACAGATATTTTGGTTGGAGTCAAAACAGAAATAGATATACCAAAACCAGATAAACCGGAGCTGGGAAAAATAGAATTCTTTGTTGATTGGTAATAGATTCTAAAGTTAAAGAAGAATTGAGGATGATTATTTATCCACATCATATTAATTTTGAAAATCTTCAAGTATACTACACAAGCAAATCTTTTACAATATAGTTATACAACTTTTTTATAAATATAGGTGAAGTAATCAACATGGGATTATTAGTTGTAAACCAAACTTAACTAATTAAATTACTTGTCTTCTAAAAATTTTTTATCATCAACTATTTATTCAAACCTATATACTGATACACTTACTATGGCTGCTCTTTGGCTTCTCAGGCAATACAAAACAATTTGTAGATTTTTCCATGAATTTCAATGAAATTTGACATAAATTTTAAACTATTATTATATATTAATAATTCTAGTTCTGCAAATGCCACACCAGAATTTGAAGGACGAGGAGGGGAACAGTTGGCAACCAACATTTCAAATATAATGCAACGAGCTTATCATTCTCCACAAGCTTTCAATTTGAAACAGCTTTGTATATTAGAGGGAAAACAATGTTGGAAATTGTATGTTGATATATTAGTAAGTACAATTTTATTTATTAGAGGGTTAAATAAACAATTTTTCCTGAAAGTATCTGTCACTAACTTCTACTACTATGTTAAATAAAATAACACATAAATATTGTTCCCAGAATATGTATTAAAACATTGTAACAGCAACCAATCAAGACACTCCTATTAAATTCAAACATTTTTGTTCTAGACCAAACTATAAAGTTTTTGATTTTTTAACAGACTGTTTTAATCACATGCAATTGTAGATACTTGAATGTGGTGGCAACTTGTATGATGCAGTATCACTTGCTGTTAAAGCAGCACTATTTAATACAAAACTGCCTTTTGTAAAAGCAGCACTCATGGATGGCGGCAATGTTGATTTACAGTTGTCAGATGATCCAAATGACAGTAAACAATTGGATATTGGATGTGCACCACTTTTGGTAAAAACTGTTTACATTAAATAATAATTTTGTAAGAACTCAAGAAACTTGAGTATACTATATATAATTCAGTATTATATTTCACTTACTATTGGTTAAATAATGTGATTACATTAAAAAACATTATATTTTCAGGTTACATTATGTAAAATTGGTGACAAATGTGTAGTAGATCCTTCTGCAGAGGAAGAAAGTTGTAGTGTAGTATCAGTGATAGTAGGCATTACAGGAAATCCTAATTTTTATTGTGATGAAACAATAGAAGACATGCATGATATTGAATGCAAGTTTAGTACAATAGGTATGAATGGTCCTGGAAGTCTCGCACCCCAAACACTCAAAAATGCAATTAACCAGGGAATGTAAGTATAATGAAATAATATAACAATTTAATTACTTTTTATTAAATTCGCAAAACATTTCTTAAGTACTTTGAACTGTCGCATGGTGCAGTGATGAAGCACCTGCCCTGTAACATGGACATTTGTTGGTTTTTATTCTAGAGTCACATGTTTTGGATTTATGATAAGGTCTTTTGGCACCTTTCTGGCTAGCTAACACAAACATTTTGTCAATATGCTGCTTTAACTTTGTTCTGGCTGTGAACAAATTAAAACTGGTGTTCAATATAAACACTATTGCTGTAAACAACTACCTTATTTATTGTATATTAACACCATGTGAAATCAATATCAAGTGAAAAAACAAAAACCTTAATGTATATTTGAATAGATAGTTTTCACTAAAAATTATATAGTCATAAACCTAATGCATTTTTTTTCAGAGTTGCTGCCAAATGCTTAGATGAAGCCCTTGGCAAAGCACTCTCGCGTGAGAGGAAAGAGACTACTGGTCTGAAAAAACATTCATATGGTTTTCTAAAATAAAACCTGATTATTTTCCCAAAAACCTTTATTTCATTAAACAGAAGCACAGAGATTACATATCATCTATCAAATATATTTTTTATTTTAACCTTTTTTTAATATTACAATATTATAACCATACATAATGTAATGAAAATATGCATAAACTGAATGCAAATTATTAAACTAAGTAATCTATCACCATAGATAAAACAGCTATAATGAAATTACTTAAACTTCCTTCACCAAAAAAGTTAAATGAAACTACACAAAAACAAATGTAAAGAAAAAAATATGATGAAATACAACTCTGGCTACTAATTGATTCCATCAGAAAGAAAATACAATCTTAAAAATTAATATATCAGTTACTATATCTATATCTAAAGTTAAACATGTTGGCTGTGAAATTGTTTCAAAGAAATTACTGGGCTGTAACATTATTTATATGATGTTCTTTTATTAACTATGTGGTCACTAATTTGTTTCCAACAATAGCAATGTTATTAATCATTTATGTAAAGCATATTGTGAATGTATTCAGCAGCAGTAAATTATAGCTAAAATGAGCTGTTAGTATAATATGAGAAATAAACTGAATAGTATAGGTTATACATGTCGATTCTAGTATCCTACTTTTTAGGATTAACTGGAGTAAGAAGGTCCAAAACGGCGGCAATGTTCCCGTCCTTGGTTTCCAATAGCTGAGTCAGCCAACCGCCGTCGTTAGTGAAGCCCATAGAGAGCATTTGCTTTATTGCAGCATCAATGTGAGGTTCTATTAGACAAAAGAAATTAGTGTTAAAATTTAATTATTATGATAAATCAAGATAAAATTTCTTAAAAGATTCTTCACCATAGATAAAAAATCAAAGAAAGAAATTCGAGAAAAGCTTCTTTCTGCTTATAACAAAAATAAACCAATTTGGAGCCCAAATATTTACCCCGATTTCAGACCTTTTTTTGTCGCGGGGGAATTCTTCAAGGGGTACCCTGCTTCTGAGGAGAAGTCAAGGTTATGTGGGATTTATACCCACTAAAACCCCCACGGTGGTCATCCTCAGTACATTGCGGAAGGCCCCGGTATCTCTTACAGAACTCACCGATACCTCCCTGCACTGCAACGGAGCACATGCCCGGGAGAGCTATTGCCCTCCCTAGCATAGACAGTATGCTACGACAAAATACGAGACCACTTCGTACTTATCGTCCGACTCGGGCTAACTTAATGGACAGTAAGTGCCCACACCCTCGAAGCCCGCGAACTTGCATAATCCTTTTAGTCGCCTTCTACAACAGGCAGGGCTTACCTTAGTCCTTGATAGCCCGAGACTATAGGTCTAACACCCATTTCAGACCTACCACCATATTTTTTAATTATGTTTTAGAACACACTGAAGAAATAATAAAATAATTTAATCACCAGAATACACCTCAGTGCCAGTGCCTAATACAATAATGGAACTATAGTATTGAAAAATTTCCAAAGTTAGTTATTACTTTACCAGTTACCTGTGAGGCAATAGGACATTTATAACAAAAAACTGTTATTCTGTACCCAGTATTTTCTCTTAGCTAATTTTGCATATGGTCAAATGAGAAGTGAATGTGACGCACTGACACAACTGATTAGTCTTGACATTTAAAAAACTTACTGTAATGGTAGTTCTGAGTAGGCTGCGATTGTTGTGGCTCAGTCTTGGCCTGACTATTAGAAGGAGTAATCTTTTGCTTGACAGTCTCACTCACTTTTGGCTGAGCAGGCCCTTGTGATGTCATCTGCTCCAACTCTTTAGGATTCAACACTAAATGTTACAAATTTGTTACAGTTTCGATATCAATTGTAAAATGTTGAAAAATTAGAGAGAGTAACTAAAATAATGGGATATATTAAAATTATAAACTTATTTAGTTCTTAAACAAAATTTTACCATGCATGTAGTATAAACAAGCTTTATTGATTTTCTCATAATTTGTTATATAATTAAGAAAAGCTTTTGTAGTTGAATCTCCTTATGACAGAAGGTCTGAGTCTTGGTATGGGAAACATTCAAAAGGCTTTACACTATTATCCATAAAATAAAGAAACCTAGTTATATAATAAAAAAAATGTAATGTTATTGCAACCAATGGATATCCACTGTTAGACTTAGGCTTTTGTAGTTTTCCACAATACCCACCTACCCATATGTACCTATATATGTAATGTGCACTAATGTATATAAGTAGGCAAATTCTTAAAATAAAAAGTTAACAACTAATGAAGTGTTGAGAAAGAAATACAAATTTATATATTAAATAACAAAGTGTATTTAATACTTGTTTGACTCTAAGACTAGTCTAGCATATTAACTTAGAAATTAATATTAGTAAATATTTTCATGGATATAAGGTACAACAGTCTTTCTATGACACCTACTTAGTTTTTCTTCTAACGATATAAATCTGTCTTAAATTTCAAATGTTACTGGCCGTCAAGTTAATTGCAATATAAAACTTACCAGCAGATGCTGCATGAAGAGGAGGATAAAGAGTTTGACCTTCCGAGACATTAACATGTTTTTGAAATTCCTCAGGCAACTTGAAACCAATAGGTGCTTTTAATGTGCTTGGGATACCATCGGTCTCCATCAAATCTAAAAGAAAATATTGTTCGTTATTGTGATTTATAATTTGATGTAAAGTATGAATAAACAACCATGTGGTATAAATTAACCAAAAGTTGCATACCTTTCTCTTTGTTGATGACTGTCCAATCATCAGCAGCTCTCTCAGGTGATTCATCTTTTTTATTGTCATTGACTACCTCTTTGCTTGTTGATGATGCATCAGGTGTAACATTCTCTTCTGCATTCGATGCTTCCTTAACAACTTCATTGTTATTTTTATTCTCTACATTTGTGGGTTGCTGTGGTGGTGTCAGCTTGGTAAGAATGGTATTTAAATCTATACCATACATTTTCAACATATTCTGAATTTTTTCCTCATTATTATCAAAATCGAATGGGCACTTATTGACCTTCTCATTAGATGTAGTAGGTTCCGGTTGTTTAGCAGGTTGATTACTATCACTGGACTGAGATGGTTTTTGAGGCTCCGAATTTGCAGGTTTTGGACCCACATTTTTATTTTTGTCAGTTTCATGATCTACATCACCCGCTAGATTTGCAAATTCATTCATATAATTAGCAAAGGTTTCAAGCCAGCTAGTACGAGGGCGGCGCTGATAATGATCACCACGACTGCCTTCACCATGAGAGCTATGATGACGTTTCTTATCAGTGCTTCTCTCGCGTCTTTGCTTTTTATATGGACATTCCTGTTCCATCATAGTACTTGCTACGGCCTTCATAATGTGACGAGAACGTCTAATTGACGTTCTTATGGTTGCACGCTGTAAAGTTTTTATTATTATTACTTTCATCAACTAGTCTCTCTTAAGGGACTAAAATAATAAGCATGAATACATTATTTTTAACTACACTTTTTACGTAATAAAGGAACTCAATGACCCTTTAATAACAAGTAACTTGTTTGTTTGCTATATTCTATAAAAATCTTATACCATTAATGAAATAATAATTTCAAAAAAACAAAATTCTTTTTAAGATCAAAGTTATAGAAGTTAATTAGATATAAATAGTATCATAGCTATACAAAACCCAACTAATACAAGACTTTCTTGTCTCCAGTTTTAAGGGACATGGGATGCTGTAAGCTGGCAAATTTACTGGGGTAATGAGACTTCAAACCTCATATCTCTAGACAACTAGCGCAATGTGGTGCTGTTTATCTGATCCAGCCCTGCGTTGATATGAGCAAGCATATCACTTACCATTAGGTGAACACCTTGATTGTCTCATCAACTAGTCAGAAAAAAAAAACACTCTTTAACAGTATAATGCTACATTTCTCCAGTATCATTTACTAATTATTACATGTACTTACTGGCATATTTGGCATTGGTAGACGCACCATGATGTGCTCAGCATGATTACCTGCAGACTCACACTTGGAGCAAAGATCATAATCAGCACAGGATGTGCATTTATAACGGAATCCTACTACTGCAGCATCACAGTTGTCACAAATTACCCCACAATGGGATGCATTGTTGTCTCCTAAAAAGAATATTTCTTGATACATAATATATATCAGTAGCAATATGGAATTAACTTCCACAGGCATTACAACCATGTTACAAAACAGAGAGTATAGATAAAAACATTATCAAGCAATCACAAAAGGTATTAATTTTTGTAATGATATTCTTATACCTAAGTACTTATTTCATTTTGTTATGAAAAATACACTCACCAGAAGCACCTTCAGATGTAGCAGAAATCACAATATCGCAATCAATATCTTTTGGAGGTTCTTGATCCATACAATACACATTTAATTTCATGAGATTTTCTGTCATAGCCGTTAAGGCTATAATCATTTCTTCATCAGAGGAAATAGTAACATCATCTCCCTCTTCATCTAAATGTAATGAAACATATCATCTTTTCAAGAGTGCGACATTCAACTACACATGTATATATTGCAGTCTTTATAATAGTGTTGACATGATGTATCATTATCAGCAATAATGCAATTATTGCTTCATCATCATTATTACCAGTCAGAAGAGACCCCTATGCATAAACCACACTCAAGGATCTCCATGCCATTGAGTATTTCTTTACAATACAGAAAAAATGTGTAATAACACAGCAAAAATTATAAACAAATGAACAATATTTTTCCCATCTGTGACATGTATCATATACAATCTTAATTACCTGCAATTTGCAGTTTTGGCCAACTTGCCTTATAAACCATTTCATTGTAGAAGTCCAAAACAATTTTTTTTTTAAATAACTTTTTGAATACCGAAATAAATCATTAGAAACGAAAAATATACATAACACTTTGCCTCTGCATCATAAGTACACAAAATTAGCAATTTGAAGCTTACCTCTCCAAGACACTGTGTAACGTTTTTGTTTTAATCCCGGATAAACTTCTTGAAGTTTTGCATCTAGGTAACAAAAACTTGTCACAACACTCTTTTCAATTCCAAATCTGCGGACTTCAGGTTTTACTTGATCTTTCCAAAAAGTAAAGGTTTTGAATGGTACTTTGTCTTCCATTGCTAAGCTATGTAATAAAAATTATGGATGTTATAATCCAAAAAACGCATTATAAAAATAAATATTTTTTGAATATACGAATAAAATTTCAATACGGAACAAAAGCATTAAGAACTACTATTATTAAAATAAATTAAAATTGTGAGGCGCAGCCATTTTGATTACCAACTTCACTAATACTTAAATATCTCTTCA
The DNA here is from genome assembly GCA_018246255.1 of Pachliopta kotzebuea. NCBI lineage: Eukaryota > Metazoa > Arthropoda > Insecta > Lepidoptera > Papilionidae > Pachliopta > Pachliopta kotzebuea. Next base: position 7,837 of record DWLS01000644.1, read on the forward strand.
CATAATGAAAATACATCCTTTTTACCAATTTAATATTTAATTACTAATGCAAAACTTCACTTACCTTGTTATAATAAGTACGTTCAATGTTAACTAAAAAATCTGAAGAACTTCTTCCTTCGCGCAGCTACGAAAAAGTAATGTTATTATTGCGTATAAAACTGTTTATAAACACATGTAACATGAATCACAACATACCTATAGAACATTGTAGAAACAGAAATTGTCAAATAATATTGTGCAACAGAGTTGTCAAAACTAAAAGTCATTTCATAGTCATTTTGCACACAGCTATGTATTGATCGTTTTTTTTTTCACACCCTTGTTAATACAAAGGTTTGAAGTTTGCTGCCACGTAATTAGTATATCTTTTTTTTATACGCGTAATATTGTTTATATTAGAATTAAAACCTAAAACATTAGTGTATTTTAAATGTGTATAAAATTCATGTCATTAAAGATTTGAAAACCGTTGGTTAATTATGTATTGCTTGCATTATTATATTACATATATTACCGAGATGAGTAATTTTAAGTTACAATGCAACGTCGATAACATATTACCGTCTACATCTTATTCATCGAATTTTATGTATAGGAGAAAAAATATCTTAAATGTATTTTTTATCTGTATTAACAATATTTTAAATAATTGAAGTAAATATTATACAGTAAATGCAGTTAAGAACCGATTACATTGAAAATAAAATTCGAAAACTAAGATTAAAGAAATTTATTTTAATTCATAGTTCTTATACCGAAGATTTTTTCAATAGAAACTATTATTTTTAATAGTCTTAGTAGTTAGTGTGTAGTAAAGGTAAATACAAGAACACTTATTATTCCTCGATTTTTTACGTATCATTTCAACCAGTTTTAAATAATGTATCCATTTAAGGTGACACATTTAGATTTTATAAATTATTTTGTCTAAATTTACCTAATGCTACATTAATATTATGGATCTAGAGGTTTTTTTTAATAGAGAAAATCCTGCATTCTTTGCTCTTCTGCTGCGGGGCAACAGAGAGGTTATACCAAATTCTTACTGGCTAAAACTCCAGTTTCCCACTCAACGCTTTTGGCCGGAACCACGGAAACGCTATAGCACACAACTGTGCATATTATAGACCAGGCCTAGGCAAATTGCGGCTCGCGGTAGAATTTTGTCTAGCCCGTGAAGCATGGTATATGTTATTGTTAAAAACACAAATATTATTTTTATTAACAAATTGGTGCATAACATTTTTTAGATATAATATTAAGCAATACTTATACACATTATCAGGGCCGGTGGGAGCCAAAACATTGTAGCCCGCCTATCAAAATATTTACCCAGCCCCTTGTTATAGACCTATTAGATAAATAAATGTTGTTATTATATTCATATAATACCCGTTTGTTACCTTAATAAAATTCAATAATTGGTAATGACTACACAAATATCTCAGAAAAATAAAAAAAAATATTTAAAGTTTATTTGTAATCACAAGTAAAGTTTAATAAAATATTTTGACGACGGCGCTAAACCAACGGCGACAGGCCACTTTGCGTTTTAAGCGCAACTTATTACTAAGCGCAACTACTTAGTGGAAGCAGTTGTAAGTGGTATTACCGAACCAATGCAACATAGGTGCTTCCAAGAAAAGAATGTACCACTTCCTGCTTCAAGTGCGCTAACGCAGCCACAACCCCTAGGGATTGCAACTGTTCTTTGGCATCAGTGATCACTTTCTATCATGTAAACTCTGCTCGTTTGCCCACTTTTCCTTATAAAAAAAATATGCTGCAAATATACTGATTTAGTTGTAGACGTAAATGGAATATACTAAAAATAGGATACGTAATATTTTAGGTACTTACTATAAGAATGTAAATATAAAATAATTCACATATTACAATGTTAATAATTCACAAGGTTTTTTTTTGTTTAATGGCTTCTTTTAGACAATGATAATAACTTCTGGAAAATTAACCTTGACAAAACTCGAGATACATTAAGTAAGAAATAAATTATACACCAGTACATAAAACATGCAACATTTACACATTTAAGATTTATTTTTATACATCAAAATGTAAGCACATTAAATTTAGGAGAAATGAAGCAAACTACAAAAACAAAAGATGGTATAGAATAAAGTTTACATTACTTTAATTGTTTAGTTAAGGAAATCTAAAAGTATTACTTAAATAATAAGGAAATAAAAAAGTTGTTATACATGATAATGGGAATCTATTTCTATAATTATTATTGCATAAGTTAAATGCTGGTTGCCCTAATCTTGGTGTTCTTTTTTTTCTATAGCTGAACATTTATAACCAAAGTAAGGCTCATTTACAAATTTAGGTGGTCCTCCCAATTGTACAGTTTCTGGTACATTTAGTTCTTCATTTAACTTCTTTGCCAAAAAGTATATTTCGGCCAGAGCAATAACTAAGGCACACATGACACCCAAGAGTAGTCTGAATCCAAAGTCTAAGTTTCCTATCATCAACTCTACTCCTCTAAATCCAAAAAGGAAACCGGCAAAAATGGATATGATGAACTGGCCAACTGCAATTAGCTGACGATTAAGTTGTTTCACTATAAGAAAATATTAATAATCAGAATTAAAAAAAAATTATTCATTGCTAGATTAATATATTATTTTTGTTCAGTAATCAAAACACAGTAATTAATCAATGTTTTTCATGAAATTTAATAAAAAAATTAAACAACAATATCAATTAGATAAAAAAAACTTACTTTGGTAGCTTATGCTGTCTTCGGGATACTTCATTCTAACATTATCCACACTCTTTGTCATTTTCCGATATTCTCTAACTTCTTGTTGAGCTCTTAGTTTCACACATCTCTCTTCTAAAATAGGATTTCTCTTTACAATGTCATTCTCAGGCAACTCAATTTGTGACCCTTGAAATAAGACATGAAAAAATGGTAAACTTTTATCACCTTCTTCACGCCTTTTTTTAATATAGGCATATATCCAGTCAAGGTCATTAGTGTACAAAAAGTTGCTTTCCTTAGTTTTGTTTTGAAATATGGACTCATTTTTTGCTACAATACCATTGTCTTTAGAGTTTTCAACATTGTCTGCTTTGTTATCTGAAATTTTGCTTGTGACTGGACTTTCACTTAAGTTATCATTCTTTGATTCATGAAATTTATTTAAAGTAATTTGGATTTTGTTTATATTTTTTAAATCATTTTCATTCAAATAAACTTCTTTTACCTGAACAAATTTTTGTTCTGGGTGAGTTTCATCATCATTAATCAGATTTATTATATTTGTAGGGGTTTCTTCAGTAAGAGGTATGTTTTTAATAAAGTTTTTCATTTCCTCAGAGGGAAAAATTTTGATGTTAGAATTAACAAGAGAGCCTTTAAGGTCCATCATTAATTCTCACTTATTTGTTATATTCAACTTGTGATTCAAATCAGCATATAAATCACGTAGTTCTTCCTCTTTTTCTTCAAATGTATTATCAATTCTTTGACAATTAAAATTCATATCCTCTATGAAATTGTCCCATTCTTTTTGTCTTTTTTCCTGATTTTCTGCACGTCTCTGTCTACAAACCTTAAATATGGTACATAAGATTAACATATATGGTTAAGAATTAATTTATTAATTTTTCTTAAAAATAAACAATAATACCTCTTGTATATCTGAATAACCTTTTTCAATTTCAGCAACCAACTTCAAACTCTGCTCTAACTTTTCATACAAAATTGGAATAACAATTTCACCAGTTTTTGCAATTCTGTCAATTTGTGTATCTTTCAGTTCAGTGTAATTTTCTATTATTGAAAACAAGTTTTCAACTTCACGATCTCCTCTTTTTTCCTTAAAAACAAAGGTAAAAATATTTGATTTTTCTTTTTACACTAGCAACGACATTACATACAATATTTTGTTACAAGATAAAAAAACACTAAGATAGTAATTACCTCAAACTCCTTCAACATAAACTTGATTTCACCATTTAAAAACGGGCGGTGATCAAACAAACGAGTCGCAATTTCTCCGATTTCTGTGAGACAAAATATCTTTTTTATTACGCCATGTTGTTACAATTTAATAATAATATGTTTTATTATTAAGAAGATAAAAGGAAGCTATAATGATTTCAATATAACATATAAGTTTTCTATTCAATGTTCAGAAATTCGTAACTTATAATTTAAGATTAATTATTAACATTATAATGTATTTCATTCTAATTTCTAAATGAAAACAAATTATTTCAAAATAAAATATTAAATTTTTTACATAAGGAATAGACACGTACCACGTGACAGTTCAGACATGATCAATTTTAGTTTTATTTTAGCTAGCAATGCACAGACTTCATACTTTAGGAGCGGAAGTGCAAGTATATACAAAAATACTCTGTGGTGCAAGAAAGTCAAAGAGTGATCAATAGCACCAATGTATTTGCGATTCTGCGCAAATAAACTGCATGTAAAATCAATATCTCATATAGACACACTAAAGTCTACATCGTTCTATATTTACGCAGCGATTTAAGCAAAGGATATTTTCAATAAATTTTGTTTAAACGCAGTACTCGTAGAGAATCGATAGAAACTTCAACGTAAATTCAAAAGAGGCAAATATTGTAATAACACGACAACGATTTTAATATTTTATAGATGATTGGTTTTAGTGAACTACCATACACAATTTTATTATTTTGGTTTTTTTATCGGGTATAGTAATATTTATGTAATAATTATCAGATTCTGGTATACACAAATGTTACACATGTTACATTAACTTGTTTTGTCTAAATAGTAATAAAATTGTTAATTTGTTACTATCGGAAACTGTGACCTTAAGACCGAAAGTAGCATGTTTTTATTTCATTATATGTCAATGTAAAATAACCAATTTATCAAAATTTGTAATATAAATGATTATTTAAAATTTCCAGTACGAAAGTGTATATAAAAAAAAATGGATCAAACTAAAACGATCTTAGCATACATGATTGAAAATAATTAACAAATTTAGGTTTACTTTGATATTATTATTGACACCGAAAATCAATTACTAAGTGTACATAATTAAAAATAGTTTTGTTATTTTCACAAAATTTTTAATTTTACATAAAACTTTTCATACATATCGTTGTATGTTTATAGCATGTAGCAAAAGCCAAAGAGCATATATATGTTTCATAGTTAAGCAATTTTGTCATGAAAGTTTACGATTAAATTTAAATTAAGGTAACATCATTGTTCTACTTCTTCACTTTTAAAATTTTAGCCCAATTGTTACTCCTTCAAAATTTAAAAAATAATGTAGGAATTAAGCTTCAAAATTAATGTTTTGATATGAACATGATTGAAATGTGCCGAGCGCCGGCAATATATATGTATATGTATGAAAATGTTTAAATTAATAAAAAATTAGAAAATGTAAAAAAAAACCTTGCGTACTAAATCAGGAGGAATGAAAAAAATATTACATATGCATTTAAAGTTTTCGATTTTACTTTATATTCGTGGTACTTTAATACCTTTGTGGTATTAATTTTTGTTTTTGTGTTTAAGTCACTATTTCATCATTTACATTGATTTGCGAGAAAAGTAGAAAACTTATTTTTAACGGTTATTTTTGAGTTTCGACTTATTTGTTTATCGGATATATTATTCGCGACATGTTATTTAAAAAGTTACCTCTTTCACCATCTTTAAATAATAGTATACATAATATATAAGGTTCAATGATTACCTACCTTCGGAAGAAGATGATACTTTATAAAGATAAAGAAAGTATAAAATTTACTATAAAATGTATTTTTTAATATTAATTCTAGCTAGCAACATAAGAATCATTCAATTTCGTTCCCCATCAAGTTCGTCTTAAACGTCAGATAATAAACAGTAGTTTCATTCACCATTTTTAAGGTGGGTGTATTCAAGCAAAATTCTACTTGCAAAATTGTTTTTAGTTTGTTAGAAGTGTTTATTCTATTACGATGTCTTCAGTTTATCGCTTTATTTCGTTAACTGATTTTAGTGAATGATTATAGTGAACGAATGTGATAATTTTGTACTTAAATTTTTGTGAGTTTGTGAGACGGTGATCATCATGCCGGGTCTTATTGGTATTGGTGAATTTATTGAGGAAACTCGAGAAGATTATAGTTCACCTACCACTTCGACATTCGTGTCGCGTATGCCACAATGTCGACAAACTATCAATGCACTGGAAGAAGTAAGTAAATTATTCAATATAAACTAATAGTGATAATAATGATTTTATTATTTGTTGACATACAATTATAAGAAAAGAGGTACAAATTGTCTCGATAATTTTATCGACTTTGATTTATCGGGATTTGTAGATTAACGTTAGAGTTAGCTCAATTAATGACTGAGTATTAGAATTGTAGTGTAAGTGTATATATAGCAATAATGTTATCCTCAGTACCTGCAGTTAAAAATTGTTATTTTCGCAATTCTTTGTTTTATGAGGTTTTATGACTTCTTACAGCTAATATTATCTACAGTATTAAAATATGATGGGCACCGTCTAATGATGTTTTAAGATATTTCCTACAGTATTTATTTGTATTAATAAAATGGTTTTAAGCATTACATAATTACTTATCATTATCACAATGTTAAAATCATTTAGTTGGAATTGTATAAACAATTCCACTATTATTTCTAAGGTTTAGCTTTTGCTTTGTTATTCTAGATGCTCCAGTTCTAAATTATTTAAAACCAATTTTCAGATACAATTTTTTTTAAACACAATTTAATTATTAAGAATTTGATTTAAATTAAAGAAATATAAATAAATTAATTTTATTTATATAAAGTGTTTTAAAATAAATTTATTACAAAATATAGATTGTGTTTATTTTAAAAGTTATTTTGTTAATATCTTACAAATACATGTTTTGTTATTTCTATTTAAATAGGGATTGTTGACTTAATATCATAAAAAATACTTTTATTCCGTTCTCAACATGAAGAGCAAAATAAAATGTTATTTCATATTATACAATTAGATTCATCTATTAACTCTAAATATGCTTAAAAAGGTCTATTATGAATATGTTATATTTTTTCAGCTAATATACAATAAAACATGCAGTAATTCCTAAATACAAAGATTAGTGTTTATATTGGCAACACCTACTTTAAATTAATGGGATGAGTAAAATATTGACTTGGTAGTTAGTAATAATTACAATAATCTGCAATTTTTAATGTTCATACTATGTCGTGCTGACACATTAGGTGTTAAATATAATATTTTATTATAGATAAAGTAGACATCTTGGACTTTGTAGTGATGGTACTTAGTAGTAATGTTTAAAGGGGCTGTCTATACCAAATCATAACAGATAGTAATTATAATTAAGAGAATGCAAAATAAAAAAAGGTGTGTTTGTGAGCTTGTTTGATGTTGAAATGGAAGAGAGGGAAATTCACGTTTACTATTTACATTCCTAAGCTTTTTTTGGAATTTAAGAAGATAATTTTAGATCATGGCGTTAATCAGTTTTTATGGCGTTAAAGAATACATCAATATTGTATAAATAAATGTTATGTATTCTATCGTTTCATTTGCAGAAATATATGCGAATTGTAAAAAAAAACTTATAAGAAAGTAATACGTAAATTAAAAATTAAAGGAAACGCGCTGTATGAGAGGATTAGAAGAGTTGGGTTGCGGTCCAGATATTTAATAAGTCTTTTATTTTTAAAATTACAAAACTTATTTCACATCTGTAATTTTAAACACAATCGTTTTAAACTATAGTTTTGAAATGACGACCATTCCGCTTCCTTGATATTGTAGTACTGACTTCGGTCAACAACATTTGTGAGTCATCGTGTCATTGTGTATGCGATCATCGATTGTCCAAAAATGTTAATTATCTCTAGCTAGTGGACGAAAACTAAATCAATACGCGAGAAACGTTTTGAAGCGTTTGAGATTTATTTATTGATTAATTATCAAATAAATATTAAAATCTCCGTATAAAACTTGTTAGTTTTGATAAAAATGAAGGTTCGAAATCGAAGCTTCCACATTGACATAAAGCGAAAGTGTTTAAGAGTACACTTATCGCGACACACATGACATTGAATGAGCTTTCTCTTAATAAATTAAGATTAAAATTGGCTTCATAAATGACAACTTTATTATTTAAAATAAACTCCGTAGACGGCATTTATTTCAATAATTAATATGGCTATATTATGTTTAATATTTATTGGCACATACGTAACTGTAAATTGAATGAAGATACTCACAGGGTTACTAGTATACGCTGTAATTTATTTGAAACCTCTTTTTTATTTATTAGTTTCTCTATTTTAATCACCGAGTTTACTGTAATATCAAAAATAGTTACAGTAAACTCAGTTAGTAAATCAAATTTAGTTTGAGTAATCAATGAAAGTTTGTGAAGGCACCGCACAGTTCACACTTAAATTGATTCCTACCTTCATTAATTTTTAAATTCTCGATCTATATCATCTGAAAATATATGTTTTATATCTATTTTTCTTTATTTTCGAGGACAATTATTAAGTTTTTAAAAGTTTGTAAATAACAAATTATTATCTATCAATCGTGTGATAATAGAAACGTTTAAATTTCGGTCGATGACCACTAGTCTTCAGGTTTTGTATTGATCCTTATTTCTTCATACATTAATAACGTTTTCAGTGACGCAGGAATTGATGGACGAAGTTTCATTTAATTCAAACTAACCAGATATCAACGGAAATTAAGCTACAAAGTTTTATATTAATATCAATTTATCATTACAAGTGAAAACAAGTTGATTAGACATTATTTTGTAAAGTAGTATCATAGCCACTTCTTTAGATATTTGCTAAATATTAGTGAGGATTTCGATATGTATACTTGAAATTTATTATGGTTGTTTTATGTTTATTTTTTAAGGATAAGTAGTAAAACAAATATTTATGTACTAATGGTGAGAGGTTATAAAAAATATGACGTGGTCACCGGTTCGAAGGGAGTTTTGATTCTACCGGCCTTTTCGATCTCGTAAGAACATCTTTGATCCGATTAGAGATCTCGTCTAGTCGACTTTTATTACTTTCTATCGATGTGATACTCGTTACAATAATAATTACTTTCGGCGCTACAAACATAAATACTTACGGCGCTCATTTCCCCAATTAAGAAAATATCTTATCGTACTGATATAAAATATTAATTGATAAAGTGGGACTAAAAAAACGAAAGTTATATGGCAGCAATCGACCATTGCGCTTTATTACTATTATTATATTTCGAGACAAGTTCCTTGTAGTCTACAGATGAATAATATAGTCTATTCTACTCATTTCTAATTTACCAGTTCCTTCAACTGTATCATAAAGTTAACGAGTGCTTTGTTATCACCTATAAAATAACACGCAGAAACGAGTACTGTTGTTCCTAAGAAGTCAGTTGAAATATTTCTTAACAAAGGGTCGTTTGACCCCATTGGTTCTTTGCGCGAAACATTATATTGCTTGCTACCTCATAGTTGTTTTTGTTAAGTTCTCGCATTTCCCAGCTCTAGTTGTAAAATATATCTAACAGAGGAATACAATTAATACTATCTTTTTAGGATAGATTTCTTCATAGATTAACGAATGGAAATGTTCTAGGTCTTCTGTTAACTATGATCGTTTCATTTATTAATCGTGCCGTGATTTGCCTATTTTTTTTTTTAAAACCGGTTTCGTGTCCATTTTTGCTCTCTGTTCTGACTCACTGTAATACTTTGAAGATTTTATAATGAGTCACGAGATATTACAGAAGATACGTGTAGTAATCTAACATAATTTGATGACTCTTCAGAGGCTTTTTAATGATCGCGATAATTAATTTGACTGATGGTGAACAAATAATAGTGAAGACCCTTTTCCATTCTTGGTTTTTAAATTATTTTAATTTTATTATATTGTTTTGAAAGAAGGTGAATGTGTTTATTACTGAAATGCGACCATTTGTTTAAAACACTAACAAAAAAGAGGGCTCTTATAAAGTGTAATATCCGCGAGTTTGGTGTAGCCATTGTAAATTTATTAGTGATTTTAGTTACCAGGTAGTATTCTCTATTATTTATTTTAATATAATAAAAAAAAATACATTTTTTTTTATTAAGATAGTTTTTTCGGCGTGGTAATTCAGTTTAGAAACTACACGATGTCTTAAAAGGCCTGGGTTTTAAATCTCCAGAGATTCAGTTTCAAGTAAAGGATAATATAAGGAAGAACAGATACGTACCAAGAACAACAGTTTTCGTGGACTGCTATATCCTCACATGCCCAGAGTGGTGGGTAAATGATCATAACTCTCCTTGATAAAAAAGGCCCATATCTTATTTAGAAATAGACTGTTCATGTTTTCTGATAATTTTCAATTATTTCTTTATATTTACTAATCCTAAACTGGTACACCATGGTCGCGAATTGTTTTTATACGGTACTAAAAAACATTTTATAAGTCAAAAAGTTGATATCAGTTTTTATTTACTGGGTCATTTGTTATTATATGTAGAGCTTTTAAAACTTATCTTCAAATTAATTGAGTTTACTTAATAAAAGTGTATTACTTTATGTTGTATACTTACAGTTAATAACCATAATGACGTATATTAATGTGAGTCTTCACGCGTTGTTTGCTGCGAGCGGGAAAGCGGATCAATCTCATTGTGCCTATTGTGTGGTCCATACCAACATTAGATACATCAAATGTCGTTTGCGTATTCTCTTAAATTTACTGGGTATTACTCATTATCATGTATTTAAAAATAATGTTGTAATATGTTCGTAATGAGTCTCTCTCGCCGGAGACCGTCTAAGTGGGTGCCACCTCAACTCATATTTCAGTTGCCGAATAGTAGTGTGCAAACATTATTATTGAAAATCTGGGGTAACGAGACTTAACACCTTAACAACGACAAAAAACTTAGATTAATTATGTATTTATTTAGTATCTAAGTTTTTGTTGCACTCAATATTCGTGAAAAATCTTCTTTACAGAGGCTGCATGAGTTATCTCTATAGAGCTTATTTCAGCCACCAACAGTTAGTGTGCAAACGTAAGTGTGTTTTATGGGATAGACCCGTCAAACAAGGGTTGCGAAGAATTTTATCTAAATATATTCGTGATAGAGTTGTTCGCGATTGGTGTTTTATTTCACATAAAAATATATATTAGTTAATAAAAAATGTCTATCAGTTTGTCAATCCGAAGAAACATAGCTGACACGGCAATTCATTTACTTCGAGTGATCTGTTGCGGTTGTTAACAATATTTCGAAATAATTTTTATTGTTTGTACACAAATTGCTTTTTTACTGTCATCGGTATACATCCTACAACTTATACATATTATATCCTAAGAGTTATTATGTTTCATACAAGTTAAATAATCTATAATTTAACTGGTAATTTTTCTAAGCCTTTACCAATGAAAAATGGTTGTAGAACTTACAACGCAACTGTTAAAACATTGGTATTTCTTTCTCATTATATAACTTGTGATAGTTTTTAAAACAAGGTTTTGTACTTTTTATTTTTTGTTCCCATTTATGTGTATAATAATATATTAATTGGTTTATGTATTCATTATATGTATACCTGTTAAAGTTACTTAACTATAACATTTTTGTATCAATTGTATATACACCTAATAAATAAGGAAATCATTTAATATTTTTTCGTATAATTTAATATAATTACACTTAAATAAATATACTACAACATATGTTTAACTAAGAGTGTATCTTTATACAGTATTAGAATCATGAATAATAACACACTAATAAGCTTAAAGTTTACGGGCGTTCTTAGTTACGTTTATTACTTAAGTGAAATATCAAAGCAAACAATTAAGTGTTTAAACTTACACAATTAATACAAGGCAAAGAGTACTTGCTATTGTAAGGCTGAGCTCGGAATAAAGTGGTCATTAAAAACAATGGGTGCAATAAAAAGCAAACGATACTTGCCCCGCACTGCTGACCCCGTTGCCGAAGTGGATTTCTTTCTAACACGCATGAAATATTCATTAGACAAGTCCTCATTGTAAATTTATGCCGGATGATATTTATTTATTATATGACATTTATATATTACATGTTATATATTTACCGGTGGCAAATGTCTGTTGCCGACGGCCGTCTATGCAGGTACTACCGAAGGGCCTCGCCTTTATAGGCAAGCGTATCACTTTTCATCAGGTGAACTCTTTGCTCGTCTAGTTGAATATAAGAATAAATAATTGTGAAACAGTAATTATTGTGTGAACTTAATATTTATAAGAAATGAAAATAGGTTCATCTTGAAAATGGAGATGAATAATATTGACATAACGCGCAAAATATTATAACGTCTGTTGAATTATCATTTCAAGTTGAAAGTTATATAAATTAGCTCTTACATTAATTGAACATTTAATTATTCCCAAAGTTATGTTTGGCAGTAATTGAATGTAGGTTAACTAAAGAGAGTTTCATTTACTTGAATTGTATTTTATCGAAGGGGTCTTGATGAATAGTCGTTTGGGGAGACAGATGTTCAAGAGCCCTTATGTATGGGCTCATGGTTCTCGTTTTAAAAAGCTGTTTGTAACTAATGACCGAAAAAGGGTAACACAAAGTTATACCTCAACATATTCATTATTATCTAGTACACGTATCTCTGAAAACTTAAGACATTAAAAACTAATATAATCATGCCTTGAATTTTTTTATTGAGTTTATTTTTGTTGCAAAATAAGTATGCAAAAATTGCCATGTACCGCGTTGATGGCCGTTGTCGCTAAGGAAATAATACATCATCCTAAACAGCATTATTACACCACTCTCAGGTGAACGTTCTGTTCGTATCATCGTTTTTAGTATAAAAAAAATTAGTAACAATATTTATTTAGTAATAATTATATTTGTTTCAGACTTTAGACTTCGACCGAGAGGGCCTCACAAAATTGAAAAAAGCGATAAAGGCTATACACAATTCCGGAAATGGTAAGAAGAAATTGTTTATTAATAACTTTTTTTAATGTTGCTATAAATTATTTAATACGTATGTATTATTTATTTATTAGTAAGCATATATACACAAACATTTTTTTTTTAAATTTTCTTCCCCACATGCTGTTGCATCTCCTTATACCCTAGATTGACTGTTAGAAAATGCCAAAAGGCATTAAATACGCTCGTTATAAGCTAATTTTAGGTGATGAAATAAAGATTTTGTATAAATAAATGATCACTGATAGTTCGGTGTTAAAGACGCCTGTCGGTGAGTCTCCAATTTAGGAACTTAGCTTTAGCTATATAACATTTATTGATGGTAGGTCTCTGTTGCCGGATATCGTCGAGGTAAGTACCACCTAAGCTCATATTTCTATTGACTAACAGTAAAATTTTTTCAAAAACTAAAGAAAAAAAACACTGATTAAATACATTTTAACTGTAGATTGTAATGACACAGACACGAACTGCAATGTGTTGTTTATAAGTAAAATTGGTATTCACTTTGTGTATGTTTATGTTAAAACTTATCTAACGTGAAATACTTTTACTTCTTCTGGTACGGTGGTGCTATTTTAAAGTATTTATAGTTCTTCATAGCTTTCCGTCGGCCGTTGGATATAAATGGAGTACGTGCTCCAGTCGCATTCCCTGTTCAGAGTTATCCAGACGACATGGGACACGACCGTAAAAATGGACGGAGGAAGTGTTATGAATAGACGCTACTGAAAATAGTTCGAACGTTGGAAGCACTTACTATATTCAGAGATGAGGGCCACCGCTGCGGAAACGACGAGGGATTTATTGATTTACTCTCATACCAGTAGACTACTTCTTTTAGTACCTCACAGTAATATAAAATGCAATGCGTTTCATATAAGAGGAAAATGTAAAAAATATTTTACAAACATGAAATCAACTTAAATCAATCATATAATAACTATTTATTTTTAGCGATTATTAAGTGATACCTTTGCCCATAACAACGTTACGTTTAAGATGATATACACAGCATTACATTGCGATCTTCGTCTTGAGACATAAGGTGTAAGTCTCATTATCCCAGTAATTTTACTAGGATACGACTTTCAAACAAGAACATAGTAATGTTTTCACAATACTGTCTGTTGACTGCAATAGGAGCTGAGGCCGGTATCTACCTAGACGGTCTCCGGTGACAGAGACCTATCACAAGTAAAAAATTGTTTTTTGATATAAGTATGTAAATTAATATTTGTACCGGTACAGTACACATAATTTTTATACATTCTATAGGGTTCATCATATATTCTTACCCATTTAATATTATATTAGTAGAAATTGTAGAAAGTTATGTTATCTGATTATTACGTTTGATTATGAATGGTAAGAATTTTAGTTGAGTGTTAGGATCAATTATTTGAAGGCTAAATTCATAAATATAATTCGTAAAAGCGGTCCATCTTATTAAATCTCATATTGTTCGGATAACCAGTCGTTTGTCAAGATGGGAGGCGAGAGGCCGTTTGACCACTGAAGTAGAATGACCTGAATATCACAACAATGGTAGTACTTGACTTACATCTACATAATATGCATTGTAGTAGCGAGTAGATTCCTTTAATTATGATATAGTATTTCATTCATTACTTGCTCTTAACTTATATCAAGTAAATAAATACATCATGATATTAAAAAGATATATAAAATGCTTTCTTGAGTTTTGTATAGAAGACAGCTGTTTCTTATATGTGTTATAAAACAAAATAAGTAACTAAAATTAAATTATTGTTTTAATTTTGGTAATCACCTGTTGTCGGTATTGTAAATACGATATTGAATTCGATAAGATTCTCTCAGTAAGAAAAAAGCCCCCTCGCCGAGTCCCTTTAGTGGGAATATTAACAATGCTGCTTATTATGAATAAAAGATATTAAACAAAGACTAAGCTCCACGGAAGTTATAGAGGAGTGATGTTAAGTTTTGCTAACTTAAGTGTTGTATGCTAGACAAATTACTGGGGTAACGAGACTTAATACTTTACGTCTCAAGGCGATGAGCGCAATGAGGAGCAGCGTATACTATCATAACCAGCGTTACGGTATTATGCACTAGCGTATCACTTACCATAGGGCGGACGTCTTGCTCTTCTCGTTGTTTCGTCGAACAAAAAAAGGAAAAGATAATAATCAGTTTCACAGCTTAATTAAGACATTAAACAAAACATAATTTACTTGTCGCCAATATGCTGGTAACGATGGCCCCAAATAAGGTCGTCGATAAAATGTAATTTCTTATTCGTATCGCGATCCTTCACTTCCCGCCGCCTCTGCGATTAAATCGCGCCGCTACCAATATATTTTCGTATTGTTTCTTTAATAATGATCATAGTATTTTATTACGTTGAAAGTTCTCTTTAAAAAAAATCATTTTTGAAATCTGTTCAATGTAAATATCTACTACTAAAATATATTATAATAACACAATCTCTGTTTTAGTACTACTACTAGTCCAGCGCAGCGTCCCGATGTGTGTCTTCTTGGCCCTCCCACTCAATACGATCTTTTTTTAATAAGTATTATTTAAATAATAACAAAAATTCAACGTATGAAAACGCTGTTTTTCGACTGTATCATTTATAATTATTTCAAAAGAATTTTTAAATTTTTTTTTCAATGTTTTTAAATGTTGTTTAACGATTTGATAAATTGATTAATTTAAATTGATGTTCAAGAAATTTAATTGTCGGTTTCGGTTTCCAGCGACCATCTTCATAAACGCCACCGTAGCGCTAATTTCTACGGTACTGTAGTGAGCAAATATTACTGTGTTTCGGTTTGTGTATATTAGTCTAAATAGTTCCACGTTGGTATAGGTAGAATTATCACATATTATCAGAGGAAAGATCTGCAAGTCTTGTCGCTTCGTCGAATACAAAAAAAATTCAGATAAAAGGGACGTATAGTAAATAATTTGTTACAGAATGAAAATTCTAGAGAGTCAATTTAAACTCCTGAGTTTATTTATATTATTTGTAGTGAGGCGGGTGGGCTCGGTTCGGTTACCGGAGTTCGGAATGGTCAGCGGTGCGACGAGTGAATTTCCCTTCGTGTGCGACTGATGGAAAGTGGGTCGGTGTCTGGTTTCCTTCGCCGCAACGTAATATCTACACGTTTGGATTGTCTCTAGCGTTAAATTTTACGGGACTGTTTCGCCCTTGCCTCTATTTGATTTGTAAAATATTTAGTATTAATTGGCATGTCGTAGTCTTTTATTCGTAACTTACTTAGAAACTTGAAAAATGATGACTCGAATACGTATAATAATACACAGTAATTGTAGTAAACATTTGGAAATTAAAATTTTAGTTGTAAAAAATCAAACATTAAGTTAAACAGCTTTCATATTACTTCTTAAAATACAATACTTTTGATAAACAAATATTATGAAGTGTGCAATCCGTCTACGTAAAAGTAAATAGATATACATTTAGATTTAATAAAGCACGTAACTTGCACTTACAGCACTGTAAAACGACACTATCTTATCGCAAAAATTCATTGTACTTATCTTTGTAAAAGACGTACGCAATGTTTAGAGGTGAGGATATGAAGGAAATGCATAATTATAAGCAAGTGTATTATTATTATATGGGGCAGGTATGTTAGGTCGGTTTATTGACTTTGAGTGTGGTGTGGTTTGTTTACCGGGGCGGTTGATCGGGACTGGTTCGGGCCCGGTCCGGATTGCGGCGCGGTCGGCAAGGTCGCGCGCGCGACTGCAAAAACAAGCAAACACGCGCGGGACATTCCATTTTAATGAGGTGCTTTACTGACAAACAATTATAATATTAAATAGTTTTTTATATAAAATATAGACATGTTAACGGGGAATGAAATATAACCTTTTTTTTTTAAATTATTCCATTCGATAGGACCACAGTAACGTGTCAGACAAGTAATAGAATAAATGTCATACACTGGCAATAAATGTAGTCACAGTCTTATTTTTTTTATTGTCAATAGGCTGAGAAATGACTTCGATTTCACGTGACCCTTAGTGGCTATGAGGCCGAAGATAGTCAAGCTCATGTTGACTGATAGTCGGAACATACCAATTCTGTTATCGTGGGTGTAGTAGCTAGCTAATCGGGTTCAAACAATACTGCCACTACCAACACCAACGTAAGCAATTTTTTCAATGTCTTTTCTATCTACCAATTAGTATTATCGTTATAATAGAAAAAAAGTTTAAATGTAATCCCTGAAAACATCTTTTTATAACAATATACGAATATATTCATTGCATTGATTTTTCTGTTATGAGTTGAACAAATAAATTTTTTATTGATATTTGTAACTACTTCAAAATTATAGAACGGAGCATTTCTTTAATTTTTTTTATACTTGTATAAATGTATTAAATTTAGTAATGAAAGGGAAACAATAAGTTGAAAAGTTATGCCATTTGTTAATCTTGTATATGAGAACGTTTTTGATCTAACACGCCCATTGAATATATATTATTTGATCATCGTTGCATAACTTTCATGGCGCTCCAGTAAGTTTTGTGAGTAAGTCTTGACGGTATTCATTAATTTAATATGAATAGCAGGCAAACGCTAAATGTACTTGCTTGCGGGGAAATTGAAAGGCGCGTCGCTCGTTCGCCTTTTAATATTCAGCCAGCGTACGCGGGATTGAGCTAGGCAAATGTGGGCTGCGACACGGATCGGATCACCGCGCTTCTTACGAAATACTTCGCCTACATACACAAAACTTATTATTACTAATTACATAATAAACTTAAAAGAATGCCTAAAATTATACTAAATAAATACACACTGGTAGGTCTCTGTTGCCTCAGACAGACAAGATGCCACCGCAACTCCTGTTTCTGCAGCTAAACAGCAGGCTGCAAACATTATTGTGTTCCGGTTTAAAAGACGTTATAATCTAGTGAAATTAATAGGTTAACGAGAGTTAAAGCCTTGTCGCAAAGCGCGGAAAGTAGTATGGTGCTATGTATGGCATCTTAACCAGCAACACGTTGTTATAGGCAAGCATATCATATACTATCAAGTCATGAAGAATACCTTACTTGTTTTATCGCCTGTATGAAAAAACGTATACTGTATATATTATTACTGCGTAAAGGGCGCAAAAGTGTAGGACGCTTTCTCTCCAGATGGACCAATGATGACCATAACAGCGGTCATAAATGTGTGGACGAGAAAATCGAAGGACAGCTTCAGTGATGTTTTACATTCGGTAGTGTATTAAAAGGCCGGTGATGTTACTAAAAATCTACTAGGTTACCGTTATCACGCACCTCACATTTTTTTCATTAGTATTCTGAGATATTAGTTTTCCTAAAATTACATTATATTTAAATGAGTAAGGAAACTTCTACCACCAACAAAATTTCTTTATATGATACTAGAAACAAACCATATATTGTTTTACAAGGCTAGCGCTTAATCACTGTTAAACAGTGGTAGTTAAAAAGTCGTGTTCCATTAGTCTAGGAATTTTAGTAATCACCGTATAGTCCAAATTGGAACAAAGCAAGAAAAACAAAAACAAGTCATAAAAAAAATTAAAACTAAATAACTTCTGTATCTCTTGACTTTAGTATTGTTGTTATCAAAAAAGGTTCAATTAATGTAAATATTTAAAAAATATACTTTGTTATATGCTAAGTGGTAGAAAGACGCTTAAAATTAGATTTAATTGTGTTTTAAATACTAAAAGATTTCTTTTTTCAAAGTGCAACGTAGAAAGCAATTAAAAATTTATAGTAAGAAAAGTTTTCCCGCTGAGGGACAGGACAAAGGCTCTCTTAGTAACTAAATCCTGCCGGGTAACTAATTAAACGTCCGACAGCTCTCGAGGCTGTGATAAAATGTCTCTTCATGAAATTGCAACAGTTTGAGAACTTTAGTCGCAGCTGCAAACTTTTTCTTACTACATCAAAGTTTACTCAAAGTGATATTAATAAGAGCAGAGGACCTTGTTCACTAAAGAAATATAAATTTTACAATTTTTGTTAACAAATATGGTAATAATATATTTTTTATTTGACGAGACAAGCAAGGCGTTCATCCGATAATCTCTACACCATATTACGCTCATAGCCTCTAGATGTGGTGTTAAGTCTCAATATCTCAGTAATTTTACTAGCTTACAACTCTCTTCATACCGGAACACAGTAATTATTTGCACATTACTAATTGTTGGTTGCAATAGGAGCTGCGGTAGTACCTACTTTGATGATCTCCTGCAACACAGACCTATCACAACTCATAGTAGACTTTTGTGTATATAATGTAGGTTATCTTGATGTAGTGCCATTTATAAAAATATATTAAGAAGTGAAAATAAAATTTGATGAAAGAGATGTCAGTATCTATTATTGATTATAAGGCGATAAAGAGGTGCCGTTTTAATAAAATTAAAGGACCATCACTTCGTAACTTACTTATTATAATAAAAATTTATGTATGGTTTTTGTCTATGGATAAATTTATTTACTGTAACTTTAGTTACTAGTAACTAGGAATTCTAGTTGTTTTACAATGAGATTGTTTCTATGGATTGACTATTTATGTTTAGCTGTTGTATACGATTTTAAATAACAACTAGTTAGGATATTGTTGGAATTGTTTGTGGATTATACATGTTATTAACCCTTAATTATTTTCAATAGCACACGTCGACAACGAGATGTACCTGTCGCGGGCGTTGGAACGACTCGGAGGAAACGCCCTTAGCAAGGACTCAGAGCCCGACATCGGCGCTGCTTTCTTCAAGTTTGCTGTCGTTACAAAGGAGCTGTCTGCACTTATGAAAACATTAGTAAGTTTAATAATAAAAATTTAACAACAACACACTTTTAGTTTTGACAATTTAAACATTTCTAAAGTACATTTATTTAATGAGACGTTACCTGATGGAATGCGATCTGCTTGCTCATAACAACGTGGTTTTAGTAAAGATGATAAAAAATGCTAAACTAACGACTCCTAAAAAAAGTTGTATATATATTTTTTTT